>DWLS01002906.1:0-16897 GCA_018246255.1 Pachliopta kotzebuea | reverse complement strand
CGAATCTAAGTGGAAGTGCTGTAACTCTGAACGAATATATATTGTCTAACAGAAGTTGAGTGGTTTAATTTCTTTACTGTAGTATACACAAACATACCTTAGAGACACGATTGCCCCACCCCATCCTCTGCAGGCCTGCGTTGGCAAGCAGTAAAGCGGAGTAGTCTTTTGTAGGAGCATCCAACTTCCGCAGCCTCGTGTTGAGATTGCCGCGCACATCAATAACCGAAAGATGAGGGTAAGAACCCCTCAGCTGGGCTGTGCGGCGGAGCGACGATGTACCTGATCAACATCATCATAATTTTAGCTCATTAGTAATATAAATAGTTATAGCGCCCTTCAAACTGAAAGACCGTGATGCGAATATGTGAGCGCAGTAAAGTGATAAAGGAAGAGAAAAAGTTTTTCTTGGAATTGTTACCACTTTTGTCGCCGTAGCATCAGGTAACGTCATTAAGACATCTTCATCAGCCCGCTGCACTCCACTACTGGCTATAAACTGTATATATAAGATAGTATTCCAGACTAACACCATATCACCGATCTCATTGTAACTTTATATCAAGTGATACCTCGTGATATATAAAAATAATAAATACATAAGTATCATCTGAATATGCTTTTAAGTGAGTTTTACGGTTTTTTTAATGTTTACAGCCCGCATTTTGATACATGTCTTAGAGCACGTGATATTAGTTGGTGTTATATTAACTGCACACCAATTGATAAATTCATAGGTGCAGGCCAGATTCGAACCCGGTACCTACGAAGTGGAAGGACGGCGTACAAACCACTAGGCTATCACAACTTATGAGTTTTTGGATATAGTAAGCGTGATCGGAGACACAGTAGTGGAAACATTAAAGCTTATTATTTAGGGGATAATAAATAATTAACATGAATTACCAATAACTGATCCCTCGGGTAATGTCTCCAGTGTGTGTGAACTCAACTCCTCTCTAAGTACTAACGCATCACGGGGATCCTCTCTGAAACAAAATACAAATGTATATAACAAGCTGCAGAACATATTTTTTTAAAGAGTTGTCCTCACTCTATTATCTATTTCTTCTCCCAAACTGCAATATAAAATCATTACCACATTCTAGTTTATAGCTAGTAAAACTACTGGAGTAATGAATCTTTGTCATCCTAAATAGCTCCTTGTTATTATGAGAAGCAGTTTAACTTATCATCAAATTATCTGGTGGTAGGTATGTTGCCAGACTGTTTAAGTAGGTACCGCAACAGCTCCTATTTCTACCAGTAAATAGTAAAGTGTTGCAGTTTGAAGGGTGATGTATGCTAGTGAAACTACTGTGGTAACGAGATGTGCTGTTAATCTTAATCAGCGGCACATTGTTTTGGGCCATCGTGTCGCTTTCCATCAGGTGAAGACATTGCACATTTCATTGAATAGTTGAATAAAAAATAAGTTAACTTTATGCTTTTTTCGAAGGTGACTGGAATAATAACTAAATACCAATATATATATATATAATAAAAAAAATATGAATCGGTATCAGAAATACTATGTTTTAATATCTGTTTCCAAAGCTCTGTAGTTACTATTTCAATGAAGCATGTTTATCACCTAGGTGTTAATTAGGCAACAGAGTTGCTTAGCGTTAAGTAAAATATCAGTGACAAATCTTAAAACTATATTTGATAATGTTATATTTCTGCTGAATCACTTTTATTGTAAGCAAATTGAAACATACATATTTTCTGAAGTAAATTTTACAAATTTTTCAATAAAATTTGTTGAGATTTTTTTTGAAATCCCTAAATTTACTTCTTTCAGAGCCTGAAATAATTATAAGTATGACTGGAGAATATCTGTTTAATTGAATATTTATACATTATACAATATAAATATTAATTATTTTTTGTATTAAATTTAATGAAAGCAATTTCTGAGTGTAGTTAGTAAAATTATATAATATTACAAGTGCAAAATTGTTCAGTGTCAAATGCGAACTACATTATTATTATGATAATGAAAATAAACTTCTTTAATTGAGTTGAAAGAGCATCTCTTCGATATTTCATTGTTTCTCATCCTTCATGACTTACCTTTCAAATACAGCTCCAATAGCCAACCCATCAGGTAAAGTTGTTGGTAGGTCCTTAAGGGAATGCACAACAAAGTCTACTGTATCATTCCTAAGAGCATCTTCCAAGTCCTTTGTGAAGAGAGATTTCTCCCCAATCTTTGGTAATGACACATTGAGTATTCGATCTCCCAGTGTTGTCATGGATACTAAAAGTGATGTTTACATAAACATTTTTTCCATAAACACAGGTGCTAATGTAAAATATTATTGATTACAAATGTAATATTCATATATTCATTACAAAGAGAATGTCATAACAATTTACCACTAAGTATGAACATGAAATTTATTAATCTTTAAACAAAATTATAAAATATAATAATAAAAGGAAGGTTATCATAACATACATAATTCATGCAAGTCAACTTCCAATTACATGAAGTGATGACAAAGCTTAATTTAATATTAATGACTATGCTTAAATTTATATGGTCTTATCAATTGTTAAATAAAGTGAGGAGGAAAAATAAGATTAAGCTAATGTATGAAAAGTATCTCACCAATAGTAAACTCTTTGTCAGGGTAAACTTTCTTCAAACAGTCTATTACAAAGTTTGTCTGAATGAGTGCTAACTGAAATAAAGATTGTAAATTGTAAGCCACTGTGTAAAAAGAGATTACAATTTTTGTTTTATTCGTTTATTGTGACCAAAAACAATCAATTCAAATCAAAACAATAAGTAATTATTTTTTAAATAACTTTTGTAATTCATTTATTTCCTACAAAAATCTTTATACCCAATTTAATGTGTAGGCAATAATTTATTCTATATTCATAACAAATATTTTATAACTGGACTAACCATATTACTTACTAAGGCGCCAAATATGTAGATAATATAGATACATTATTTCCTTATAGATTTTCACGATAAGGAAAATTTTTGATACAGTATAAACGTTGTATGTAAAATATCCTTAAGACAAGGCTTGAATTGTTCTTAATAAATATACTGGCAACAAGTTTTTTATCTACAATGTATTTGGTTCTTCCAATTGAAACACGGATGTTCACGTAACATTATTACGTGTAATTACATTAGTACAGTTAAATAGCTTTTAACAAATTTTTTAATTAACATTTTACCTCACTTTTTCTCGATCCTACACGCACAGTTTTCTTATTCTCACTCTCCATTTCTCTATTTTACAAAATTTACTTAATTTTTTTAAATATTCATAAACTAATTACTCTGGAAAAATGTGTGTCATATTACAATCAAATAATTCTTCATACACTTGTCACTATCACTGTAGTGGAAAAGTGTTGTAGCAATTGAATAACAATATATTAAAATTCAGTCAAGTCATATCACATGCATATCGGCTTTAAACTGACAGCCATAGTCTAACCTCCTACTGATTAAAGGCACAAGTCACAATGACATAGCAAAAGTGTTGCAAGTTTAGGCATTAAATCAACTCGACAGCAAAACTTTCAAATATAAGCTGATATAAATTATAGGGAGATAAAAATTATAAATAAACCAAAAATAACATTATGTTTAGGTTATATAAGTTTATAATTTTTATAAACTCGCTTTATTTCACTCCATCGCTAACTTACACACAATCTCACTACGTCTAACGCAGCGATCTTACCATAGATAATTTTATGACGTTCGGATTCACAACATTAATATGTTTTTTAATGAATTCTTTTTCGAACACATATTTATTTATTTATTTTGAATAGCCAACAATTGCTTACGCTTCAATTAAATTTATAACATACATACACTGGCTATTTACAATTATATGAGCGTAACAATCTCTTACAGGCTAGTTCCACATGCACACACCACACAACGAAAAATAAACAAATATAATACACTTAACATTAACAGAACATCGTTCACATTACCATTGCATATGCGAGATTCTTGTATTTTAAATTACTGTGATGAAAATATTAACTAAACAAAAATATAATGTATATTGCTATTTTATTTTCTTATATGCACTTGACTATAATTTTTTAATGAAGCTGTTGTTAAAATAAAATGATTACAGATAACTTAAAAAGTAGTTGACGCGTTTGTACGTTAAATGAAAACAGACCAATTCGTACTACGTAATGTAACATTTTTGTCAATAATAAATAATTCACGAGGGCACTCACAATGTTATTGTCAATCTTAGTACATAAATTTAATATTTTATTACACGCTACGCTATCTTGTAATTCGCAATACATGCCGAAAAAATAAAAATGTAGACTTTTTCTAACTGATAACTGCATGCATATAAGAAAAAAAGAATAAATTTAGACAAATATAATTTAATCATATATAACGAAAATAATAAAGAACAAATGTTTGAATCCCCTGTTGAGTGACACAGTAAAAGTCAAATTAGAAAACAATTGTTTTATTTGTAAAATAAACTAAAGTAAAAAACCATCGACGTCAATATGAAACCAGCAATCGTTTGACAATGATTTCGTTAAATGCAATGTATTCTGTAGAAATAGTAATACAAATTAATTTAATACAAAATTCACCACAAATGTGAAGCTAGGATGGAAAAAAATTGTTTCAAGTATGTATATATATATACATACATATACATAAATGTAATAAAAACATCAAAGTTCGTATATATATGTATATATATATATATATATATATATACGAACTTTGATGTTTTTATTACATTTTGCATATCAAATTATATTAAGAATGAGCATTAATAAATTGCATAATGAAACAAAAAGCATCGTATATACCCAAAAAAGTTCATGGGTTAACTTAAAATTAATTTGTTTCTTAGCCTAATAATTAACAAGTATCGAAATTTTAAAGGTCATTGTAACCAGCAATATTTTTATAAAAATATTCGAGAACATTTGTTTTAAGCAAAACAACTTGAAAATAATTTTTAAGCGGTGAATGAAAATTTTAAACAACTTTTTTATTATGCTTCCGTTTTTCCCTTAAATACTCTAGTAATATTTGTATAATGGTCTAAGTAATCTCATAGACGTGTAAAAATACTTTTCTAATTAAAGTAATTAAAACCAGTGTACACTTCTTTTTTTAATTTGGAAATTCTTGACTTCTATCGATCTAAAGGTAATCTGAAAATCCACAAATACTTTTTTTTAAGAATCTATTTATGCTACGCGAGTAGGAAAATAAAAAGTGGATGAAACAATATTAGTCTATGACTTTTTGCGTTTACTGCTTCTTAACCCTCTTCGTTTTGGTAAAACTCTTGTCTTATGAGTTCCTGAAATGAGTATTAAGTATTAAAGCCACGTGACACATATAACAAATTCGAAAAAGGTTGCTTCTGAAACGAGTAGGATGTAGACCTGATGGTTAATGATTTATCAGTCTATAATAACGTGGCGCGAGTTAAAATAATAAACACTGCACATTGTGAACTCACAAGTTACATTCTTCAAATTGAAAGACATTCGGGATGAGCGAACCGTCAGGATATAGGCGATAAAACACCTTTCTTTTGTACAGACATTAGAGAACAACAATACACAATATCAATATCATAAATATCAATATTATAAATATCATATATTATAATAATTATAAATATCATAAACTCAATATCATATATTATAAATATCATAAACTCTGGAGCAGTGCTGGCAACATTTAACGTCGCGTTTACAATAAAGCTACAGATAGTAATATTCGTGAACTATTTTTTTGGTCAGAATAAATAGAGATGACACTATCTCAAGGAACAGATATCTATTGTTACTAAAAGAATTTACAATTTTTTTTCCATTTTATTACCCAATTATAATTATTTTATAATGGGCAGGCTTAGTTTTATTAGGTAACCCATAGGATGGTAAGTGTAAATCATATAATTTTTTTGAATTTTTAGACATATGTATATACGGAACAATAAATGGATTAAGGATATTGTGTTGTTCCTTTAATTATGTACTTATATTATTTATAAGAAGTATTATATATGTATATATAAATTGTTTTATTTATACTTACTGGGTGTAGTCAGTTTCTTAGTTCTTCCAGGAGCTGATTTTTTTTTTCTGTCAGTAACACTTCTTGTTATTCGAGTTGGTACATAATCATCGGATTTAGTGGAAGCAGCTCCTACGTCTTGTGGCATCTTCAACATATCATTGTTTATAGCCGTGTCAATTTTTACTTCTTTCTTATATGTCACACTTTTTCCACATTTTTTTAATTGGTATTTGTTTGTAGAAGCAGGACACTCTAAATAAGGTTCAGTGTCCAAACACTTAACATTGGTAATATCACTGTTCTTTACAGCAACTTCTGTACACCTACAAGTTCTAATTTGACGATTAGTTTCAGTACACCTAGGCAGTGTTTTTGAAACAGTAATTGCATTCTTTTGTTCCATTTTACAAGCAATTGTTCTTGTTCTCAGAATTCTGATTGGATCCTTGCTATTAACAGCTGCAGAAGAAATATCAGAACTCTTGTTTAAAATTTCATTAGGATCATTATTGACAAGTTTATTATATCTTAAATGTACAGAACTTCTTCCCCGACGTAATTTAGCACTTGAATCTTCTTTTATTTCTTTTACATTTACAGCACTCTTAGCTCTGCGCAATTTGATTTGGTCACATGTTTTAAAATCTACACAGAAATTAGTTTTCAAGGTTGTTTTCTCATTGAGTGTCAAAATTTTTTCATAATTCTTTTTATTTGCATTACTCTTAGCTCTTCGGGTTTTTATTTGATCACAGGTATTAGAAGATAAACAGGATTTAGTTCCTTGGTTATTTTCATAAGAGAACACAGAATTGTCTCCCATATTTTTTTTATTTGCTACACTCTTAGCTCTTCGTATTCTCAGTGGATCACATGGTTTAGAAACTGCACAGGTATTGGTTTCTGGAGTTTTTTTAACATTGTAAATCACAAAGTCTTCACTATATTTTTTGTCTGCAACATTCCTGACTCTCCGTGTTCTTATTTGATCACAGTTTTCAGAAGTGATAGTTGCTATACAGGAATCAGTTTCTGGGGTCTTATCATCATTGTTCATCAAATTGTCTGCAATCTTTTTTTTATTTGTGAAACTCTTAGCTTTTAGACTACGAGTTTGATTATTGGTTTCGGTGGAGCTAGGTATTGTATGAGAATCAATAGCAGAAGTATTAACATTACTATTGTCAGTATTTTTTTTCTTTATTAATTTTGGAGGAGTATTATTTTCTACAACAAAACCTGAAATAGATCTAGTGCATCTTGGTTGTCTTTTTAATTCTTTTTGTTCCAAATTCTGTTTTTGCATGTCAAGTTTCTCTCTTGCTTCCCTTTTTTCTTTCGATTTGTATAATTTTATCATTGCAGGTGTATAACCTTCTAAGCCAGGTGGACAATCCTCTTGTTCTTTCATTACTTTTCCCGTAACCTTCTTTTTTAAATTAGCTAAGACTTCTTTCATAGCATAAGTAGGGTTTAGGTTATGCAAATAATCTTTATGCATTAAAGGCGACGAATGTACATTTGCATCATTGCAGCTTTCGTTTGACGCATTTGATAGTTTTCTCATTTTATATTTACATTCTCCATCATCACTTTTGTCTTCATACTCATTGTTTATATTTTGACGTTCTTTTCTAATAATATCTTCTGGATTTCCTGCAAGAATCTCCGCCCAAGTAAACTGTCTAGCAGAACCCATAAAATTTCCAAATTTACCAAGATTATTATTGTACCTTTTTGTTCCTTTAAATTTACTTATATTTCTCTTTTTAGATCTTAAGTTTTTCGGTGATAGTTTTTTGCCAAAAATGTCATGAGGCATAAGAGATTTTTTTAAACGTTCAATTAACTCTGCATCTGATATGAAAAAGTTTCGTGAAGCACAGGGTTTGCGCATACCATCTCTTGATGTACTTAAAGTTTGTTTCAGTAATTCTAACTGAAGGTCATTTTCTAAAGAGCATACATTTTCCCTCTGGGAAGTCTTCTTTATACCATTCCTCGCTAGAAAATCAGGTGGTGTGTTTTTCCTACCAAATCTCTTTGAGTAACACATTTTATTACGACACACGGGTGATAATAATGGTTCAGCAAAATTAAGAGTTATTTCTCTATCAAAAATAAAACCATTTTTAATCAATTCACTTCTAAAGAGATTTCTACAATAATCATAATCGGGTTTCTCTGTGTAATCCAAACTCGTAATATATTGTAGATATTTCTCCATTACTTGAGGATAGAATTCAGTCTTGAAACAAGTTTTTATTAATGTTTTAACATCACTCATGAAATTTTTCTTCAGTGCATGCACTAAATCTGGTTCAGCCAAAACTTCTTTAGTTTTCCAAGGAAGAGTACCTGTTAACCAATCAAGCATGTTATACCCTAAAGTTTCCAAATCAGACCTTCTAGAGTGTGCTCCAATGTGGGAATCTCTAGAACTGTATTCTAGAGTCCCATCATGCGCTTTTCTTGCATCCATGACAAAATCCTTATGGTTTCCCTCGGAGTCCAAGAATTTTGTTGCTAACCCATAGTCTAATAGATATATTTGCTCATTAGATTGCGACAAAATGGCTTCTCTGTAGATTAGATCCATATTAATTTCTAAATCATTCATTTCTACAGTTACCGCATCATTATTAAATTTATCAGCGACGCTCATCAATGTTTTATTACCAAAATCATCTAAAAGCTTTTGATATGACTTATCTGAGCAAGCTGAACCTAGGTCCTCATAATTAACGTAATTAGACAATTGTCTCAAATTAAATGAATGATTTCTGTGTAGTGTTCTGTAATCTTTATCCGTTAGGATTTTTCTTAATTTTCTTTTAACATTAGCTATTCGATGATCTTCATTAACAGTTCCTTCTCCTTGAGTGTTTTTTAGACTAACAGTAAAGTCTTGGTCATCATAGTAGTTTGAAGGCCTGGATCGTCCAGTTTTCGGTTTTCTATGTTTTCCTGGTAGAAGAATAACTTGCTTGCTTTCTTTTTGAAATGATGTTGTTTGTTTTGATGGTGTAGCCTTTACAAATTTATTGCCGTCAAAGCCAAGCACTAGATTTGAACTTTTAATATCGGAATGTGTGTAACCATGACTATGTAGGTATTCCAATACATCCAATATTTGCAAAGAAAGTATCAGAACATTTTTCAAATCTAAAATTTTAGTTCTCGCTATAATTTTTTGAAGGTCAATGTCATAACGGGGCAACACTAGAAACCTATATTTTGTACCACTGTTGTCATCAATAAATGATCCATTTGCAATAAATAAAGGCATGCCTATTCTCTTCAGTTTATTCTGCTGACGCCAAGCATTCACTAAAATAAACAAAATATTATGATTAACAAGTCAACTTTTATGTTATATTTTTTGCTGTAACTATTGTATTTTTAGTTGTTGCAAAATACAATAGAGTAGTAGAATACAATAAATTAAATTATTGCAGTATATTTGGTTAATTTTGATAGTAATTGATACTCTGGCCCATAATGCTTCATTCTTTAAGTTAATGATATATACTGTGTACAACATAATGTTCATTGCCTTGCCACAAGATAGACTTATGATCTTACCCCAGTAATTTCCCTAGTTTACAGTTTAAATCGGAACACAGTAATATTTGCACACTACTGTTTAAAGGTAGAAATTGCAGTGGCTGTGGGACATACATAGATGGTTTTCAAACTGAGATTTACCACATGGCAATATAGTTTTATAAAAAAACTGTACTTTTGTTAATTACCTTTAGACACCTGTGCTGTTCTGATCATACAGTGTATCTCCACAAATAGTGGACCATTTGTATGAGGTTCTATTTTCACCACATACCTTGCATTTTGTTTTGTAACTTCATTTTCTACATCATCTGAAGCAAGATAAATTCGACCGAAACTTCCTCTTCCTGCAATTATATAAATACACATTTAAAATTATTTATGTAACGTATTGGGAAGTTTTCATAGTACAAAAACATATACATACACAGATAAATACATTTATGTATATATAAAAAGCATTAAAAGGCCTTTATATACTACTGATAGTGAAATTACTGGGGTGATGAGACTTAATACAAGGTTTGAAGGTGACCAGTGTTATGGGGCGCAGTGTATACCAACTCAATTAGGTGGTACATAAAACTTTTAAGTTTATAAAACTCTTTTTCTCAAATGGTCATTTATTAAAGGGTGTAACATCTGCACAAAAATTAATATTTCCATTTAAACTTTAAAACAACTTATTAACTGTTTCATTAAATTGTATATTAAAAAACATTAATGCACAATATAATTAGACAAGGTTGATGTAATTTGAAATAGCATCTTTTGCTATTTGTGGTCAAGTGGAGACAAATGTAACAGTATATAAATATAAGAAAAAAAATTATATTGTATAGTTAGTGTGAATTTCATGTGCAATCAGTAAATTACAAATTCTGTACTTTTTCTTATAATGTGGGGCAAACAGGCAAGTGGATGTATTTCTCTTTTCTTTGTATATAGTATATAAACGTAATGCTTTGATAAATCTGCTAAGATTTTAAGACATTATCTGCAACTGTAAAAACAAATATATATGTAAGAAAATAAATAAAACATATATTACATTTATTTAACTACCTACATATTACTTTATTTATTTATATTTTAATACACGTAATTATTAATATGTACTACATAATTTGTATAGTGCAGCACATTCAATATAAAGTGTTTGCATAAATACAAACCAATTTTTGCAGATTGATGTTAAAAAGTGGTATCTATTCAGTTTGTTTTGGTGAGTCATGTATTGATGAAATTTATTTCATGGTTATGCAAGGTCCTTGCTGTTTTGTTCTTTATAAGGTTAATTCACTGATAACAGTCCTCTAAAAAGTTTTTTTTAACTATATTTCATCATTTAAGTCTTTTGAGACTTATTATTTTTATTATATTGCAAATTTGAAATACAGAAGGTAATCAGTGAACCTAAAATTGACACTAAGCTATCATTCTTTGTAATTACCTTAAAAAGTGAATAAAGCAGAGTTGTGGTTATAGTTGAACATATAAACTGTGTTCATGGTTTTAATAATGATTATGTACTTGAGTTATACCTATAGGTTTCCCAATACGCCATTTTTTTAACTTCACGTCTGTAAAAATAATTCCAGGCGGTAAAGCCTCATCGTCGAAGAAACTGACATCTAAACTTGAACATTCTTCAATAACTTTAGCCTTTTTTTTCTGCAATGCTGGTGGTGATTCCAAATCATTTATCCGCCGCGGCATATCTGAAAAAAAAAACAATCGGTGAAACTAAAAATATTAAACAAATAATAAAACCAATTCTAATTTGTACCAAAATTAACAATGTAACTAAAAATTATGGAGATTGGTTTTGCACGAATTACTTGTTCTATTTAATATTTAGAAGTAAGCACAAACTTTGACGTTAAGTAAAAAATAATTGTTTTTAATTTACCGACAGAAGACACGAAATTGAGCTTAAGAAACCATTCACGAGACTGTCATGTACAAATTTTATAAGTAACTGTTGTGCAAATAATGCAATTTAAGTTAAATATGGATAAATTAACCAAGTCATTAACTAAGACCATTAAATTGATTTTTTTTGCGACTCATAACAAGTCTATGTAGATTATTATTATTACGTTCGCCATGTTAGAAATCAAACGATCGATTTGTTTCACAGATGACAAAAATAATTGCCAGAACGTAAAATAAAATTTATTTATTAAAATTATACATTTCTTTAAATTCATTAAACAACAATTTCTTTAAATAAATGTTTATGTGCATTTTTCTTATTCCTTATAGAAGAAAATATATTAAGTTAAATATTGTCGCACGGTGTCTTCGATTTTCTACCGATTTATGGTTCAAGTGCTGTCAAGTTGACATATACAACGCGGATTTTTTGAATTATGTTCTAAATTACTTCTTAATAATTCATAATTTTCGTATTACCATGATTGCTTTTTTATTTAGTAGTTTACTTAAGAAAATACTCTAATGTAGTAATAATACATTTTTAATATTTTATATATTAGACAGAAAGGAAGGGAAATATAAAATAACAGGCAAATCATGTTAATTAACTTAAAATGTTCCTCTGAAATCGTGTATATTTTTAACTGTAACACATTATTTATTTCATTTTGTAATAAAGACGTTAAAAAAAGAATACGGTATTTTTATATTATGTATTTTAATATTTTGTTTTATGTTGACGAAATGTTTCTTGATACTTAACCACATATATGTAGTTTATAATGGTAAGGAATGTTTCGTTTAGTATAATATGAATGTGATGCATTAATAAAGACTAGTATCGCTTTTAAAGATCAAACGTAGTGCAACTGCAGACATTGTAAGTTGTAAGCGCCACGGAACTTTTTTAATTTCATTCACGAGTCGGCCGCGGCGCGTGTTGCCGTGTGGTTGTTGGCGGCGGCCGCTACTAAACGGGCGCGATGTATTTTGTTTATAAACAAAAAACTTTAATATGTGTTTTGTGAGATAACAAAGTTTGTTCTTGTGTTTTTTTCGTTTCATTTTAATACAATACAGTCAATTATTTGCAATGTCTAGTTAGCGCGTTACAAACACTAACTACTTGAAGATGGACGGAGCGAACGCTGACTCAGATCACTCTATGACTTGGGAGGATTTTTTCGGTTTGTACCGTGTTTTACTATTAATATTCTTTATTATTTAATTTAAACCTTTCTATGATTAGAAAATAATATTTATGGACTACGACTTATTTAATTTTTGTTAATAATTTATATTATGTTTACTATTCAAATTGTAACGATATAATGTAATAAACGTTTGAGTAATTAATTAGGGTTATATTTCTGATAAAGGTTTAAAAAAGACCATATAAAAAAACGTGTTAATGAATTTCTTGAGACTACAACTCAAGGGACAGGTTTCCGTAACATTTCCTCATAAGGCAAGTGGTATAAATTGCTCTTCTTACGCTGCAACAAGATAATAAGACATAGTATTTTGTTTGAATTTGTTAATACAAATCTATATGTTATTTTTTTTGCTTATCATTTGTAGTATTATATCTATATTTAACCAAGCTTTAAAAACAACTATAATAAAAAAGCTATTCAGTTCAATACGAAAACAATATTAAACAATAGGACAGAAAGGTTTTTCAATGTCTCTTTATCGATTGATATATTTATGAAAAACAGAATTAATGTTGTATACAAATACGTTATTAAAATAATGATGAAATATGTTATATCAATAATTTTTTTTTATGTCACAAACGTTAATGTGTTGGGGGTATTCGTAAATAATTCAATACAGATGTATGCTTGTTAGCGATTTTTAATCTAGAACATATCAATTTATAAAATTATTTCTAATTAACAAAGTAACATTTCAGTTCATATTTTGTACAAAAATGTTTTTTATTTTATGACTACACACTACCATAATGTGTTCGTCACTTTGAGACAGTAGTTTTTTAATTCTAATAATATCAATAGCTTTAATGCCATTCTAACTGAAAGATAGTAATGATTGCATACAGATCATTGGCTTTAGAAATAAGGTCTTCATTTTTTTTAGTTTCAAGAGCAATCTTCAAAAGATGCCCAACATCTGTTAGGAAGTCAGGATTACGTAGGATTTTTACCCACTAATGCCAGTAGCTGGTAAGATCACCAGATAAACCGATTATGTTTTATTATGTAATGATGAAATTTTTTTTGAAAATATTACACTGAACGTAATCTTATGTTCTGTTGAAGAATTTACTAATTTACGAGGTCGGTAATTGTTTATCTCGCGCAAGAATGTAAAGGAGATAAAGTGTTGAGTGTTCCGAACAATTAAGAGTTATACTGATGTAGGTATATTGTAAAGAATTAAGATATAATTATTTTTTAGTGTTGTTGATATAAATTAAGCAAAAATTACAAAGATGAATTGAATTTCTGCAACGTAGAGCTTTAATTCTTGTCATCATCATGTATTACCTTATCAAATTAAAGTTTGATGTTCACTATGAGAAATTTATTCCGGTTCTTAGTTACTCACCTCAGATGACATGTTTTTGTTAATTCTATTGCTGAACCAGATTTTTTATGTAACAATTTAAATTAAGGTTTGTTTAAAGTTGTGATAAGTAAAACTTATAAGTTGCCAACTGTCGAATTAAAACTAGCCGCACATCCTGCCAAACGGGTGCCGTTCAAAGGAAGCACACTTCATTAATTCATGTACCGTGTGTAATCATGTACAATGGCTCTTATTCTCCGTTTATAGCACTGAACAGGCGCAACAGATATTTATTTATCATTTTCACTATAAAAAAGTATGTTCCTGATATAAGATGCCCCATTTTTGGGATATCCTGTCTGTGGGGGTCAGGGTTATGACTTAATTCGGTACGTTTGCAGTTCCTCTGGGATCTCCTACTCTACGCACGGAGTCTCTCTTGATTTTGAGTTAATACGTCCCAAGGGAAGGTCAAGCCCTTCTTAAAACCTTTGCTATAATTCGGAAAATACTAGACCATCTCGCATTTGTTATCCCTTGAGCACTTTTATCAAGGTACGAAGGCTTCCAGACTTGAGACCCTCGAATCCAAAGATTCTTTTAATCGTCTTTTACACATAAAACTTATTATTATAAGCTCGACATTACAAATGTAGCTAGATATAGATAGCGTCATAGATATTTAAAAGATTGTCTTCGCAGCAAGCATGCTTCGTCATCTACAGTCTCGTTATTACTACACTTATATGAAAATGCTTAGCATTCGCTTAAAATAATTTAAATATTAAATGCATTACAAGTTGATAAAGAAAAGCTGCAGTTATAGTAAATTGAATATTGAGAGATTTTGAGTGAGGTTGTTCCTTAAAAATACAAAAAAATATCGTAAGTCGCTGAGTACGAGTTTACATCTCTAGTATCCAATGAGCTTTTTTCAATTAGTTAAATTACTAGTAAAATTAAACATCATCAGAGAATAGGTGATATGGCTTTGTAAGTAAAACTTTATTCTTCTAGCCTCTATTACCTGATTGCATCATTGTAAAAAAGATGCGCTGACTTACATACTCCGTGAACTTTTAAACCGGAAGAGCTTCATGTATACTCTTTCAGGATAAAATGAAGTGCACGATAAAGAGTCAAGGAATCTGAAATTAAAATTCTGTAGATCTTCCAGTTAGGAAGATACAATAGGTCAAAGTAAGAATTGAGGAACGGGAGAAAAAGCAAACAAGAAAAATTTCACTGAGATTTTAACCCATGATCGTGGTTCCTAAAGCATGAAAGTTAGCTCCTAGGCCATTCTAACCTTGTACCATCTAACCTATCTTGATGGAAATGTATCTGGAATTTTTAATAGTATTTAAGTAAACTATAATTAGTATATGTATATAAATGTAAAAAAACCTTAGTTATGAAAAAGCAGAGTGGTGTTTAATCATTAGGCAAAGTAGCAGAGGTTGTATAATTGAATTGGATAACGAAGGGGAGTGTTTACATTCGCCGTTTGCTGAGTCTAAAGGACCTTCGCCAGATGTATTCTCGTTTCAACATGAAAGAGATTTATTCACGTTATAATTGTTCAAGAGGGAGAGAGCTTTACCATTAAATTTATCTTCGGAAGTTTTAGTTATAGCAATTTATCTTTGAGGTAAATCTAATGTATCGCTTACTTACGTATCGATTTACCATAACACTATTTACTGATAGATGTTTTTTAGGATCGCAAGAAGGCATCGGGGTGTTTCGTAGGAGTTCCCCTGACCCCTCGCAATGAACTGATGATGACCATCGATGGGGTTTTAGTAGGTACAAACCCTGATTTCCTCCCAGAAGGATTTCTCCTTCGAAATAAAACAAAGGTGCCTCTTTGATGGCTACCATCGCAGCTACTATTACCACTGTTAAGTATATTGTGTGAGCATTATTGTCTTCTGGCTAGAAGGGTGATATAGCTAGTGAAATTACTGGGGTAAAGAGATTTTCCAACTTACGTCTCAAAGCGTGTACAATGTGGTGCTGTATGTATAATCCCAACCAGCGCCTCGTTGTTAAGCAAAAGTGTCGCTTACCACCAGATGAACGTCCTGTTGGTTGTGAAATAAAAATAATAACCTCTCAGTTTATTTCGAGCTGAAATACTACGTTTGCTATGTATAGTAAATATAGATTTAATTTTTTTTTATAATAACGTTAAAAGCGGCTACCAATAAGATAATATCAGCAATTTCACTTTGCTTAACTTTCGAAAAAAATAATTCAACCTCGAGTTTCACTTGATGTAAAATTTAAGTTCTTTACTAAAATTTTGCAATTTTTATCTTCTCTACTTTTAATAATTTTACAGGTGTATTTTATAAATCCAAAATGTTTTAAAACCTTTTTGTTACTTATTTATAAGACTAAAAGATTCTGCTATTTACTTACTTATAGAGGTAGGTCTTTGCTTCTTTAATGTTTATATCCACGCGATTTTTATACATGGCTTAAAGCACGAGATATTAGTTGGTGTTATACTAACTGCACATAAATAGAAAAATTCATTGGTGCAGGCCGGATTCGAACGTGGTACCCTCGGTGTGGACGTCAGTCATTCAAATCACTAGGCTATCACGACTTAAAGCTAGGTCTTTGTTGCTCTAGACCAGAGTTCCTCAAACTTTTTTGTGTCGTAGACCCCTTGCCATGTTTTTCCGTGTTATGTAAACCCCCTACTTACCTGATATTGATTTCCTGTAAATTTCTAACTGTAGTGAAGTTTAGTGTTAAAAACTTAAA
>DWLS01002905.1:0-16899 GCA_018246255.1 Pachliopta kotzebuea | reverse complement strand
TAGTACCTATTTACTTACATCATACTATCTTATAATATCAAAACATATACATTATTTATAAAAGTACCTTTGAAATAAAAAAAATATTATAGGTTTATAAAATTGTTTAAGTTGTAGGATGTTGGTATTTGCTTTGTGGTACATTTTGAACTTGTAAAAACCTGAGAGTCGCAGTCACAGAGCTTCGCTAGCTTGCACTGACTTGTTCAATTCGTCACTATATAAATACGAATGTGGGACCAATACGTTTATTCGTTTCCTGAATCTTGAAAACACTAAACTTCACTACAGTTAGAAATTTACAGGAAATCAATATCAGGTATAAGTAGGGGGTCTACCCAACACGGAAAAACATGGCAAGGGGTCTACGACACAAAAAAGTTTGGGGAACTCTAGTGTAGACAATCAATGTAGAGAGAAGATTTGATATTAACTTAAAAGGTCATCATACCTCCGACTCAAAATTCTTACTCAAAAAACATTTGTTTAATACGAATATCTTTGATGATGTACTTTCCAAATTATCTAACCTTCCTGCTTATAACTTTCTCTTTTTCTTCACAGGTAACTTTAGTTAAAGGGCCGATTGTTATTATGTAATATACTAATGTAGAATATCGGTATATATTCAAACGTTTCATAGTATAGTTAGAAGAGAAATCGTATCTTATGCGAAACTCAATTAAGACGTACGTATATAGTTTAATCAAACTACCACCGTACTATTTGACTTGTCGTCAACTTTAATTAGCTTTCAATTCCCATGATTCATTCGAGTTCTTTTTTTATTCTACGAAACAACGACGGCTATGGTGTTCATCTAATGGTACGTGTTATTAAGATGATGAACACTGCAACACATGCATATCGCGATAATAAGTCTCGATATAATAATTTTGATAGCTATATAGAAACATAGTAATAATTCCATAGTATATTTCAGCGTTGGAATTTTTTGTATTCGACGATGCTACGACACGAGCATGGCTTTCTCCTGATGGTAAATGATATGCTTACCCATAACAACGTGGTGTAAGTCTCGTGACTTCAGTAATTTCACTAGCATACAGCGCCCTTCAAACCGGAACACAGTAATGTTTGCACATTATTATTAGGCAGTAGAAACAGAAGATGCGGTGGTACTTACTTAGACGATCTTCGGTGAAACAGTGTATGTAACATTTTAGATTTTTAGACATTAAATTTAAATGGGAGATATATTTAAAACTTATTATATGATGGAAAAAAAAATTATTTCATTATCAAATATTTCTTTCAGAATACCTTTGTCATAATCCATTTAATTTCCTCTAAACAAAGAAAATATATATCTGCAGCTTCATCCATAACCGTTCGTAACATATCCATAGATAATAAATGTAAATTAATACAACACGGTCACATAGTTTAATTATAATATTAACTGGTCCTAAAAAGACAATTCATTAATTTGAAGTAATTTGTGAAGGGTGAATTAATGAAGCTTGCGTTGTAGTCTTGTGAGTTAGGAATTCATTAGGGTCACGGTTAAGTAATACTGTTAGTATTAAAATTAGAGGTACCCCCAGTTATAATTAACGGTTAATTAGCTTTAATGAAATTACGTTTCATATTAATTATAAATTGGCACTGAAATTATATATGGTAAAATACTTAACTAATTTTAGACGATTTTCAGCCGACGAGAAAAGTGAAGAGTCTAATTGAAATTGGCTACCTACACGTTACTTTTATTGAAAACTACATTTCATCATCATTTCACTGCTGAAAACTGCCTTCTCAATTGATTTGATGATCAATATCTTCACTATCGATCGTTTTTAAAGGGTACCCTACCATTTATAACTTTTCAGCAGGAAATAGAGATCAGATTGCGCAGAGAACCGATACATGAACATAACACTATGTGATGTACACAAAGTTGAACTGTTTAAAAATTCTAGAACACTGAGTAAAAACATCATATGAGAATCTAGATCAAATATTCTTCACATATAAATATCCGACTGTTCAGGTACATACATACTCTGATGATAATAGCGATGACCCGTCTTTTGCGACGTATCTAGATCATCTGATGCTGGGGTCGCGGACCACAGGACCCACGATCTATTAACCAAAACTTAACCTAACGTTGCTATTCCTCCTGAGAGAGTAACTACTGTTCTGTAGTGTTTGCAACTGTACATTCAAGTCCTTACACTAGTAAGGTTATCGTGTCGCAAAACACACATAATCAAGGTGATTAGCGTACCTTTATTCTGAACAATCACGCTTAAATATATACGATCTCATTGTTGCTTTGATAAAAAGAAAATAATGTTGCATCTCTATAAAGTAAATGTTAATATATTATGTTGACATTATCACTATATTTGGTGGTAGGTATCTGTTACCGGATCTCTCTAGGTAAGTACCACCATAGCTCCTATTACAGCCTATAAACATTATTGTTTTCCGGTTTAAAAAGTGTAGTATGCTACTGAAATTACTGGGGTAA
This sequence comes from Pachliopta kotzebuea, assembly GCA_018246255.1. Lineage (NCBI taxonomy): Eukaryota > Metazoa > Arthropoda > Insecta > Lepidoptera > Papilionidae > Pachliopta > Pachliopta kotzebuea. The sequence continues at coordinate 14,399 of DWLS01002905.1, read as the reverse complement.
CGAGACTTAACACCTTATGTCTCAAAGTAACGAGCGCAATGTGGTGCTTGTATATATCATTTTAACCAGCGCCTCGTTGTTATGGTAGCGTATCACTTAATATCAGTTGAACGCATTGTTCGTCTTTACGCCGTATAGTACAAAAAATACCTTAGAGTTCTGCTCCATCAACATATTCCTCATTTTCTCCTGCTGGGTGCTCTCCTCAGCAGCTTTTTGCGAGTAATGCGCCCGTAGGTAGTCGATGTTGAACTTGATCTCTTGTAAGAAGTTTATCGCGTCTTCTTTTGTCATCTACAAAACAAATTGTCAAGTTTTTTTTTTATGTTTAAATCGTTTAGATAGTATTTGATAATAATTATTAATCAACAAGTAAATAGTTTGTAAATTTTTGTATCAGTTCTCTTTGAAACATAACTATTAATAAAAAACATTTAGATGTTTACTACGTTATAGTTTTTTTTAAAGTAATATAGTTTTCAGTCATCATACCTATACCTACTATAAACGTGTATTTAATTAAAGCTATATTGATGAGGTTCTATTTGAGGTCAATTAAAGTCTAGATTGAAACTGAAGTCTAATTATAGCCGGACTACTTACCATGCCCTCTTGAAGGAAGTCCTCAATAGCTGTAGTTACGCCCCTCTCGTCGCCGGTCCAGAACACATATTCGGCCATGTCCAAGGGTGAGTACTGTACACCGGTGTACGACGAATAATGATCCATCTATACAAACAAATAAGGCATGTTTTTCGCCAATGTTTACAGAGTTCATTTTAGGTCAATATAAATCCATCATCTGAAGTACTACGGAAAGACTAATAAAATGGACGAACACATGATAAATCAATTTCTTATTGCGAGCTCTTATAGCTCTCCGAGTATATTAAACTTTGGGGAATATATTTGTACTTTATACATATCAACTCGCACTTGGCAATATGGTGAATAATACATCTCGATTTTCTCCTTTAGAACATTGATAGGATTCGGAGAATATTTAAAAGTATTTTTATATAATGGACTACAAACCGTTACTTATATTAGATAAGTATTACCAAAATCAAATTAATATTTATGAATGTAAGTTGTTATGTCGTAAATAACCTAACACCTGCCATTTTATACGTAACATAAAGTGGAAATGACACAAACACGAGTTAGGTACCAATTCTTGTGAGTAACGACATATTGCGCTAGAACAGCGGTAAACCATTACTTGTAACATCACAGTCTATTCCCTATTTATCCTATCCATAAATAAAGTTATTTCTTAGACGCAAATATTTTTAATACAACTTTAAACTCAATTAAATTATAATTACCATAACAATTTAAGATCTAATAAGATTGTAAACAGGAATAATTATAGAGAATAATAGAAAGAAAGACAAGAGTAAATAAAGTCCCTGTTTCATTTTGTGGGCGAATGAGTAACAAAAGATTTAAAAGGCTAATGCGAAAATCAAAATATATTGACAATTGAAGAAGAAAATATATTGAATTTATATATTAAAGCAAACAAAATAAATTTTTGATTAAAAGGAAACATCTTTATACAAAACATTCTTTTGAAAAAATCGAAAATATTATAATACAAGATATTTATAAGATATATGATATATTCTCTATAGTGAAATTACTTGGTTAAGGAAAAATGAAAAATACAAAAAATCTCAGTTTTTAGTCATAATGTGTGGAAGCTGCTAAACTAAGAATTATACTTATAGTGTGGGTAGCAGGTATATCAAAATTTAATAGTAAATATTTAAAGAACTTCTTAAAGCTATCGACAAAAATAAGTTTAAAGGAGACGCAACAATTCTTTTGAGCAGAGCCTGAAAAGTTATAACTAAGTGGATGCTTAACAGAAGATACCAAGGATATTTAAAAGAAAATAGATGTTAAAGAAGAAGAAGTAGGAAAGATTACTGAATGGAGAACAAAAGCAGAGTAACGATGTTTGCAGTAAAATTGTGCATAAGGCCAAAATCCACCAATAGAATTATAGAGCCATCGATTAAGTTAAAAAATCAATATAAAAATAAACGCTGGTCTGAAAAACATCGGTTCCCTCACTGTCAATTTCGCGATATATCTATATATTGTATATATTATTTTATGCTCTTTATATAATTTTTGCAGTTCGGAGATATTGATCGCTTTAACTCATTGTAAGTAAAAATTGACCTTCCGGAAGTAGGATTGTCCATTATTTTAGTGAAGTCGCAAATTAGTCAAACGTTATTTTAACATTATCTGTTGACATTCAAATTTTGGTCAATTCCGATTAGTCGACTAGAATCGGAAGTACATAAAAAAATATATATTTTTTGACGAGGAACTCTTTTATTTAAATAAAGATATCAAAAATATGCACCATTAAGGTACTTGGTGACTTTTGATCCTTATTCCGGTTGGCCGGTTATACCGGAATAGACATAAATAATACATAGTTATGGTACTTAGTGACTTTCGGCGCCACTTCCGCATCGCCGACCGGAACTGGTTATGGTTAAGAACCATCTGAGTACCCGCCTCAATATTAATGCCAAGTTTCATTTTACCCGGCCTTACTGTTAATGCAGGTCGCGATCACAACTAAGTTGGGACTCAAATACACATACAGACATTCGACTAAATCATAGTCAATGCAAAAGTGACAATAATAGTGTCTAATGGAATTAATACGATTTATCATCATCATGACGGACAGATATCAAAATGCTTGTTCATTGCTAATGCACGTTGCTGCTTTTGATATCCGATGCAACTTACATCAATGATGGATTACTCTTTCATGTCAGCCGTGATTTACGACGTAAATATTTTCAACGGCATCATATATACTTGTTAAAAGCTACATAATATCAACAGTCCGCTACACATTCCTTCTGCCGAGGCATCAGGTATTTTCACGTTTTTTGTCTATATACCTACTAGTGTAGGTCGTTGAACATTACATGCGCAAACATTACTATGTGACCCGTGATAGCCTTGTGGTTTGAACCTCTGCCTTCCACGTCGAGGGTACCGGGTTTGAATCCAGCCTGCACCACCGAATTTTTCAATAGCAGTTAGTATAACACCAATTAATATCACATGCTTTAAGCCATGTATCAAATCACGTTGATATAAACATAAAAAAAATATTATTGTTTTCCGGTCTTAAGGGAGCTGTTAGCTAATGAAATTACCGAGGTAACGAGATTTAACAGGTTATGTTTAAGGCGACGAGAGCAATGTGGTGCTGTATACCATCTTAACTAACGTTATGGGAAGTCGTATGTATAAAAATTAAAGCATCTGTATAAATACTTATTCTTTTTTCATTTATTAGTAATATCAGTTTAGGAGATGAGTTAATATAAATATATCAAAAAAAGACTTTTTCTAAGTCGTACATCCTCATGACTGTGGGTCGTGGAAATCATGTGAAGTGAACCACACGTCGACTTTAAGGCAGTTATAATGATGTGGTGTAACCATTACTTGCCATAACTTTTGTTTCAGAATAATCGGTATAATAATTTTTAACTAAACTGTTTGCTCTATAACCAATATTATTTCTATCATATAGATAACACATTGGAAGTTTCTTTTTGTATTCTTCCTCTAAATCTTATTGTCTCATGACTGAATGTCCTGGTCATCATGTCATCATAGTGAAGTTTGCCATTGCCTTCTCCATTATACATACTTATCCGACCACGGATGGTCATCACATAAATATGTAAGTTTCCTCACGATGTTTTCCTTCACCGTCAAAGCATGTGATATGAGTTGGTGTTATACTAGCTGCTATCGAAAAATTCATTGGTGTAGGCCGGATTCGAACCCAGTACTTCCAGATTGGAAGGCTGGCGTTCAAACAACTAAACTATCACGGCTATATGACAAAGAAAAGCTTAGCTGATATAAAACAAAAATATTACGGCATCAGTAAAAAGCATCTTCGTATGCAGCTGTCTCCCGCACGTTTTACGTTCATACTTAAGGGTTTTACGGCGACAAAGTTCAACTAAGTCGTAAAAGCTGTTAACTACATTCAGCACGGTTACGTCTGTTCTCTTAAAAGAATTGGAGCAGTGCTATAACAGATCCTGGTAGAACAGTTTCCAGGATATATAAAGTCAGGACTTTACGAATAAAATCGCGAGTGCAGTACTAACTTTCATATTACTATATTCATTATATAATAAATATTATTATAACTTTATTATTTAACTTTATTACAAAAATATTTAATTGTAGTTAAAAAATCTAACTTAATTCTATTAATTCATTACTACAATGAAAATCTAGCCGTCACTTATTTATTGAAACACATAGATTAACATACAATAGTAATAATTAGTTATAACCTGGAAACCAGTACAGTTTATCTAGGTTAATAAACCTTTTTAAAGCTTCTGATGCTTTCTTTAAAAAGGTACAAAATACTATACATCATCATCATCAATAGCCTACAGCTGCTGGACAAAGGTTTTTTAAACAACGCTATTTAGCCCTGTCCTCAACTATACGAATACTGTTGAATGTGTACTTGTGTATGTGATTCCCAAAGTGGTCTATATCGACCCCTAGGGGTCTATGACAACCTGCAAGGGGTCTACGTTAGCGAAAAAAATTTGTGGGTCCATGAAATGAAAATGGGGGCCACGATAGTGGATCTCAACACATACACTGATAGTACCTATTTACTTACATCATACTATCTTATAATATCAAACCAATGAAGTGAAAAATTTATAATAGATGTTTATAAAATTGTGTAAGTTGTAGGATGTTGGTATTCGCTTTGTGGTCGCAATACATTTTGAATTTTTCCGTCGACAAAGTTTTAATTTAAATTCAATTAATAAATGTATAAATTAACATGTGTTTTCACTTTACGTTTTGACTTGTTCAATTCGTCACTATATAAATACGAATGTGGGACCAATACGTTTATTCGTTTCCTGAATCTTGAAAACACTAAACTTCACTATAGTTAGAAATTTACAGGAAATCAATATCAGGTAAGTAGGGGGTCTACGTAACAGGGAAAAACATGGCAAGGGCTCTACGACACAAAAAAGTCTGGGGAACTCTGACTTAGACATTATACATTGTAGAACCTTCAAATAAAACTGTTATTTTTAATTTAAAACGTTATTTTTTAATCTTTTAAAAAGTTAGATTTTCAGTATAAAATATAACTGGAACCGTAAAAAATTTTTCAACGAGCACTAGACGATATGCAGATACGAAAATAAAGCGGGATCTCTGCAATTAATTTGTGCAAAGCTGGAAAACTTGAAGCACCCTTCAAACGGTTTTATCACCGCGAATACCGCAATAATCATGATTATTCTTGTATTTAATAATTCCAATATGAAGTGGTTTCGTACCAGAAATGTATTCCTATTGTTCCGTACAACCGCGGCTTGACCTGGATACCTGGTAACCTACTAAGAGAAGCCTGAAACTGGAACTAACAGGGGCACAGATCGATACATATTGTATGTAAGTGCTTATTAAGAACGGAGTCAAGATGTCCATGTATCAATTATTCAGACATATACTATGCCCTGGAAGCCACAGCAACTAATTGGCACAGAATAGATTTAACAGCTACTTTGTTTTTGAATGTTTATAGCCACGTGATTTGTTACATCGTTTAAAGCATATGATAATAGTTGTCATACTAATTGCACATAAATTGAAAAATTCATTGGTGCAGGCCGGATTCGAACCCCGTACCCCCGGCGTGGAAGACAGGCGTTTAAACCTCTAGGCTATCACGGCTTCAACAGCTAAGTTTAACACTAATGCTTGGCATACACTTTGCCGAGTCTTTAGATCGGAAAGATCCCTGGGATGTTTTTTCCACAACGGGCTAACATTTTACTGAATTCAGTACAGTGTTAAATGACAACGAATCCCTGGATACTAAAACACTTATCCAGAAAAACCTAGCTTTCAAATGTTGCCAGCCAAAACACAGGAAAATCTGTTTTGGAAGCGAGCTTACAACGTGAGGATGGGAGAGGCAAATTTCCTCAATGTATGTTCGAGAATAATGCTTCCAACCAATCTGCACAAATGGTCTCGGAATCTAATCAGGAACCTAAAAGGAAATTCGGAAACTACATGCAATTTTATACGTTTAGTTTTACATAAATAAATTATTACGTACATTGTTCTTGGTTTCCTTTGTAATATCAGCGTTGAAGGCGCGTCGGACTGCGGAGTGGTTTGGTGGGTGGTTCGACGGGTTGTTGGTGGCTGAACCGGGTTGAACCAACCGAGCTGCACCGTGGAATACCTTCAAAACAAATTGAAAAAAATTAACAAAATGGAACGTGAAACTAAAAATTTAGGAGTTAATTGTCACTATCAATGTTACCTTGTTGTTAGACACCATTTAGCGTGATAAGGAAATCGCACAAAAACTAGTATATGCCTATAAATAAATATACATTTGTGTTTATATAGCAATAACATTTTATTAATCTATTTCTTTTAAGGTTTTTAACCAAAGTTGGTTATGCCAAATCCTTTGTACCCTAAACTACTTTAATCACAATTAACAGCAAGAATATTAATTACAAAATATGTTTGTTCAGTTACTGCTGCCATTGATCCTGGTGCAGAGAAGACACGTCTAAAATCAGCTTGAAAGCTCTCCAGAAATATCTTTTTGAATTTATATACATATTCATTTTACTTAATAATAAAAAATCAACGTTATCAATCTGCGGTTAACTATTACTGATTTAGATATATAATTAAGAGGTTTCTTCTTAGGCTTCTAATCCAAGAGCTAAGAAAAGATATTGAATCCTAGATTTTTAAAAAAATATTCTATTGATAAAACATTTTAATATAGTAATAAACACAAAGTGCGAAACCACACTGCTAACATGCAGTTGTGGGCTCAATAAAAACGAATGGACCCTGAATCTAGGTCATAAATACGTTAACGAGGAAATACGAATTTAGTTCGCAATATTCACTTCATTCTATGGTGAGTGATAACGGACAGTTAATACAAATGATTGAACGGTTAAATAACGAGGCAATTTAACCGGAAATAACCTAGGAGTGCGTCTATCGGTTATTATAGATTTATTATTAGATAGTACGGAGCGCTGACTGCAATTCCACTGAGGTAATAAATCGCCAACACCAGTCCAATCAATAAATTGTCATTACTTTGTATAACCGACATTCCCACATTGTATTAAAATTTAATCATACTCTCATTAAAGTTTCCAACTATTAGCTATAGAAAGTATCAATATTTTGAAGGTTCGATTGTATCGATATGATCTATAGGAACAAAAATGTAATATATATACTCTACCATTCCACCCCATATTTCATTGATGTATAATATATCTCTATTTATTGCATATAAGGAAAATTTGCAGTGTTTTGGTGTGAAAAAAATCTTCAAAGGAAGCTTACGATAGTTACACTTAGATTGTAAATGTTTTACTTTGTATTCCTATTTATTAATTTTTTCCTTAAGTATGTACTAATTCTTCAAATAAACGGTTTCTTTCTTTTAAAAGACTACTACTTCTCCTAATGATCATAGCTCTTTTTAGCACAAAGTGCTTAGCTAGTTTAGAATAAAATAAGCAAGTTTATGAGCTAATAAGTAAATGTAAACAAACCGTCCAATACTGTCTATGGCCTTAGAACATTGCTCATGTAATATACTATATACACCAATTATTATTAAAAATGTTTGAACGGTAAAGAAGTTAATAGGTAATAAAAACCTCATCCGTTTAAATTTTTGTTAAAAATAATTATTAGTAGGATCAACATTCTTAAATAATTTATATACTCCATTTTGTGTATATTGTAGATACCTTGGTAGTTTGCTCTTCGCTAGCAACCGTCGTGGGCACGGTTGCGTCCATAACGCTGACCTGGGACCCATCTTGAACTAAGACCTGGTGGACACCTTCAGAAGGCACGTCCAGTTGAGCTTGAGCGTGAACTTGTGACTTCTGTCCCGGCACAACGTCTGCTGATCCATGCTGCTCCAATCTCGAAACCAGTTCGCCGTTCTCTTTCACAGAATCTACGATTATATCAGTTATTACAAGAGAGTCTGAATATATTTCTCGTTGATTGTGATAAAGTTTAAATTATACAACACTTATAACTTGTATTCGTACATTAAATTTTGGTGATTTAACCGATGATCGATAAGTTAATTAAGTTTCTGGTATACCCTGCGGCAATGCGCCTTCAACCCTTTAAACACAATCATAGTAAAGATGTTGTGTTTGCATTAACATGTTACACAAGTGTTATTTGATGTGGGAGATATACAACGATCAATGGTAGCAAATTTAATCAAAAACATTAATTTGTTCCACCCTTGAATGATCGGCAAATATTTGATCTAAATGAACAAGGCATTCACGTGATGGTAAGTGGTAAAGCACCACATTACAATTGTCGCCTAGAATTATATGGTGTTTCGTTACCCCCAGTAATTTCAATATCATACCCTTCAAACCGGAACACAGTAAAGTTTGTAGGCTGCAATAGGAGCTGCTGTGGTACCTACGTAGAGGGCTCAGTAACAGAGATCTACTATTAGTTATAATGATTATGTTAACACAAAATATGAACATTTACTTTAAATAAGGCAACAGAATTGTTATCTTCACCTCTATTTGCATATTTTATATTTACTACTTTGTTTACTTGCGATATATTTCTGTATATGTTACTTTTACTAGTACACGGTACACCTACACAAATAGTTTCTCCTTCATATTTGGGTATGCTGGAAGAGAACTCTTTTTAGGGTTAAGCTCGCCTTTGTGACAATATGTTACTTTTATTAAATAGTATTGTTTTATATATATATATACGTGTAAGTGTACATACAGAATAAATAAATATTTTTTTATTTACAAAGCGACAATGAGGCCGTGGAAATTTAAGCGTGCTTACTTAGCATAAAAGTACTATATTCAAGATATTTGTAATGACTACTTGGCGATAGAAATAGGAGCTGCGGTGGTACCTATCTAACAGTCTTTTGTAACACAGACTTATCACTGATGAATTATATAATATGTAATTAATACATTATAATATAATAACATGATGTGAACGATACTTAAACCTCTTACGAGTACAATCATAAAACCTTTTCTATTACCAAACAATATTAGCCTAAAGATTATTTACTGCCTTTGTGACGCTGTAATCAAAATAGTGTATCTTGTAATGAAGAAATCGCTGATTGAATTGATTCAGGATATATGAAAGCATTAGTATTCTAGGCGAGAACTTAAACTAGAGGTGTAGTGTGAAGCGGTATGAATATCCTAACTAATATTTTTTATGCTAACATGCGAAGGAACGAGCAGGGTATTCACTTGACGGTAAGTAATACACTCGCCCATAACAATAAAGCATTGGTTAAGATGCTATACACAGCACCATATTGCGCACATAGCCTTGAGATGTAACATGTTGTCTCGGTGCCTCAATAATATTACTGGTTTACAGCACCTTTCAAACCGGAACGCTGTAATGTTTGCATAGTACTATTGGCTGTAGAAATAGAAGCTGTGGCTGTACCTACCTGGAAGTTCTAATAGAGACCTACGACCAGTACCAATACTTCGTTGTAAACGTAACCTTTCTCATCAAGTGACTTACCTGCTCGTTTGTCGCTTTATTGTGTTTTAAAGCTTATAAAATAAAAATTCTTCCTTACCGAGGCTGTGGTATTCGACGTGTTCACTGCCCATTTCCTTGCTAGAATCAGCTGCAAAAAAATTAGAACATCAGTTAGCTTAATTTTTTCTCTTAATTTCTTTCCAAATATTATTGAAAATGGTTTCCAATCATCATCATCATTTTAATTGATGGACGTCCACTGCCGGACATAGATCTCTTGTGAAGTATTCTAAAATAAAATATCTTGTGCTGTTTAGATCCAATGGCTCCCAGCGACTCTTTTTATATCATCTTTCCACCGTCACCTATAGGCATTATTTACCAGTCAACTTGGAAAGTGGAGAGATGCTAATAGTAGGTGAGCCAATTTATTTTTTTATTTTTAAAAACTTTTTTGCAACAACTCAAACTAGGGTCCAATAGGCGGACTTAATGCCTACAGACATTCTCTACCAGTAAACCTAGGAGGTGGAAGATGTTGTGGTAGATGAAGTCTGAAAGTCTAAAACTAAAATTATAATAATAGTCATTACATGGTACTTATATATACTTACTCATATGTACAATTCTATACATAAATACAATAGAAGATAAATATGTATATACAAATATATGAAAATACATATATACATAAATCAATAAAAACAGATAAGACAACCTAATCTTGTGATTCCAAATTGTTCCTATTTATTTTGTTAACGATGTCTTTGGTCGAAGAATGAAGATGAAGTTTTTTTAGTTTGATTTCTTTTTGTGTTAATTGCATTCATAAGGTTTAATGTGTATACAAAAAACATAAAATAATAACAAAAGAAAATAAATATACTAAACAATTTTAACTATGCTCGTCTGTACCAAGTTTTGATTTATGGTACGCACTTAAAACTTATAATGGTAACTTAACGGTCAGTGCGGAGCAATAATTCTGAGACATGTAAGCGTATTTTCTTAAAGTCTAAGTATACAGTAAGTCATTAAAAATTTACAACTACTTTCATTGTCTTCTAAACATTATCTGTAAAGCACTTAGAGAGACAGTAGTGTTTATATCTTTAACAGTTTCGTTTTACGAGCAACTGTTTTGTTAACTGACGTACAATGTACGAAATTAAATTTACTGTTTATTTTCTATCTACCAGATATTAAAAAAAACACTGAAAATATTTTTTTTTGTTCCCTAACGGTAAACTTTTTAGGCCTTTACTTCCAGAGACATCACAACCGTCTAACACAGGAGAAACCTTATAATGCTCTTATAGAAGAACTCCAAACTTAAGCTCATTAGAAAAATCATGTCAGCATGTTCATTATAATTTATAGTTGTTATTACTTCTTTGTAACGTTGCTATTACTATGTTATGAACCTGATTGTTATATACTTCAAAAATTCAACTAAAAACTTTAAGATATTTTGCAAATGAATCTTGAAATTGTTGATTAGACTTTTTTTCAGTTCATTTCATAGACTGCTTACTTTAAAAAAATTCAAAATCATATTCCAAGGGAATAATCAAATTTATGATTACAATGTCTTGCCGTAGGTATTTACTGTACGTAAATAGCTACCTTTTTATAGCAAAGTAAGTGTATATAAACATTAAGTTAAATGTCCTATCTAGATATTAAACTTAGTGTTGAGAATAAAGTAGTAAGCTAATTAAAGAGCGCTTAATAATTTTTAATTTATATTTGAAAAACAATTAGTAATGACTATATTTTTAATGAATGAAAACAAATACAGGCTATAAGAATAAAATTGAGAACATGGTCAGTTTCCGCAAACGAACAGGATCCACGTAAAGTTGTTAGGTAACAAAGTTCGCTGCGATTCGGAGTTAACAGAGGTTTCGAAATGTTTAATCAAACGAAAGCTCCAGTTTTGCGGTATGTGGTTTCAAGTTCAGTTGCCAGTTGGCAGTTTGTAAGTAACTCTGTCAACTACTGAAATATTTTATTTATAATTAATTTTTTTACAGTATATTAAAGTACTCATCTAAACAAATCTATATTTAAATGACAATGTCCGTCCGTCCGTCAACAATTTTCAATCTCGAGAACTAAAAGATGTAGGAGGCAGAAATTCAGCATACAGACAGATCTCGCTTAGTTAAGATCAGAACCTTTGGAATTTTGTTGGTATGTGGTCGGGTTCCCGAGTTGTGGGTGCCCAAAGTTCCACAATTTTGTATGCGCCTCTTGTATTGTTTAACACAATCATGAAATATTTAAGTGTCTTTTTAACTCTTAAATATCATTTTCAAGTATCAAAATATTTTCTGTATGTTATACTCGTTTTAAATAAAAACTTTGCTATATGCGCCAATAAGCTGAAACTCATAGACTCATCTCATAATGAAAGAATCAATTCTATAATTCATATGTTAGTCATTGACCATATTGTTTATTAATTATTAAACGCATATATTTGTCTACTTATTCATAAATATATTACAATGAATTTGAAATAATCGTACAAAATTATAATGAAAATTGACAAAAGGTGCTGCTATATACAGTTCCTATAAATCCATTCGTAATACAATTCGTCTAAATACTTTTTACTTTTAGATCAATGAAAACAGAACGTTTGACCTACTAACGGGAAACAAACAGTGACAGCACGACGTAGTAATCCACTGTATGCCGGAAATGGATCGTTATATCCGGATCGTACCCTTAAGTCCACAGTACGTATTTCTTTTTATTACCGTTTATTAGTTAGTTTATATAACAGTCAAAAAGGAGATAACAAAGTAAAACTATTAGGTTAGACGTATTTTAATCGTTTAAAATCGAAGAGTGAATATCATCACAGTTTTTACCATATATGTATTAAGCTAAGAAGATCAATATTTAGCTTTTCATTATAACTAAGATCTTATACTTAACCTCACCTAACATGGTGTTAAGTGGCGAGACCTTGAATGGCAAAGCGTGCTTGCCCTTAATATTCTTGCTCTCATATGTCGACATCCGTCATAAAGCAAGGTTGTTATCACGGCAGCTTAGCAATATTGTAAATTCTACCGAGACAATGTACATTAGCTAGGGTCCTGAGACACAAGCTGTGCTTAGTTCTGGACCCGAAGGATACCATGTGTTATTAGTTTTGAAGGAAGGTTGGAAATAAATGAATAAAAATGAAATATATAAAAAAAAAATATGATTGTAATAGCCTAACTAGGCAAAATGGAAAGTCTTATTGTCAATCAAACTCCAAAACATGTGACCTCAATTTCGAACCAAGGACCTCTGTGTTATAGAACATTAATAAAGGCCTAAATTTTCATATGTTTTGTTCTGAATTACTTTTAACACAAATACGAACTTAGATGCTTAGAAGTTTATTTATATAAACACTAAAAAAATACTAAACCTATTTAGCGTTTCCGGCATAAAAGCATTATAGATAAACCTATAGGATATACAAAGGCAGGTGTATTCATATCTTGCATATATTATCAAATGTATACAGATACATCTACCACAAAACATATTTGAATTATATGGAAATTTTCAAATATTTATATAATATATTGACATAAGATTATTTTCCATCACTTAAAGAAAACAGTAATACCGCAAATTGTAAAATAATGGCAACATAACAGGATAAAATGCTTTCATTTTCCCGCTGGAAACATTTTAACGACGGCTTGTGGAAAAACACCAGCTAAGCTCCAATGTACATTTACTAAACACTGAACTCAATAAACCAGACAATGATTAGGGGCTGCTTTCTTGAATACCAAATAGTTTTGTAAAATCTAAAAATAAATGTTAAGAACAAACAAGTTTTTCTTTTAAAGACTTCGTTGGATACTACATAGACATGATGTAAACCATATCTCCTTCTTCTTCTTTCTCCTGCCCTGGTCCCACTTCATGCAGGGTCGGCACAACATGTTCTCCTCTTCCAGTCTCGCCTATCAGCCGTCATCTCATCGTTTACCCCTTTCTTACTCATGTCATCCTTCACGCAATCCATCCATCTTTTCTTAGGTCTACCTCGACCCATATATCCCTCCACAATCATATCTCACATTCTTCTTGTTCTAGGAATAGGTTCTTCAGAACCCGATAGCTGCATAACATCCGCATGGCCTCTTCCTCGGAGAGCATGAGCACCTCTCTGGGGAAGTAGTAGAATTGAAATAGCTCAACAACAGCATTCCTAAAGAGGGTTGATGTCAGACAGGCGGCTGGTCGTAAAAAATTTAGCCAAAACTATTTACAACATGATGTAAACCATATATTGTAACAATATTTTTGAGGTTCTACGACACAACGAGACTAACAAGAGTAGCACTAACTTATACCCTTACCTATAACCACGTGGCTCTAGTTAAGATGGTATACAAACCACTACTTTTCACTAGTCACTGAGCGATAAGGTGTTAAGTATCGCTACCCCAGTAATTTCACTAGTATACAGCATCCTTCAAACCGGACTACTGTAATGATTGCATGTTATTATTTGCAGATGGAAATAGAAAATAAAGTAGTACCTACTTCGTAGGTCTCCAGCAAAAGAGACCTTTCACCTGTAATAATCAGCCACGAACATATGTATATATTTTTTAATAATTCTTCTTCTTCTTCTTTCTCTTTCTGCCCTGGTCCCACTTTATGTAGGGTCGGCACAACATATTCTTCTCTTCCAGTCTCGCCTATCAGCCGTCATCTCA
>DWLS01002904.1:0-16915 GCA_018246255.1 Pachliopta kotzebuea | reverse complement strand
GCAACGCAGTAACGACTCTGCGGATCTTGCGACTGTCTATTATGTGAACCATCCATTCGTCTGCCCACTTTTTTTTTGAAAAAATGTTCGTATTAGGCTAAAGTTACTTCAAACAATAACTACTTACACACACTTAAAGAAACAGCTTATCAAATTGTTATCGCTAACAAAAATTTTTTTTACTAACACACATGATCTCTTTGCCTCTGTTAGCCATAACAGTAAACTGAACCAATAAATATTAATATATAAACTCCAATCTAGTTAAAACAATAGAACTAAAAATAAAAATTTATTTCCATTACAATTGGGCTCCTCTTCCACATTGAAAATTCAATATGAATAAAATTAAATGTGATCGTATTCGATATCATAAATTGGAGTTAAATTCAAAACGAAATTGAAAAGGAGAATTTGTGCCATTATAAAAATGTTCTGTATGAAATTAATAAGGTGGTATGTAGGTCGCTGTGTGAGGCTTGTGCCGCGGCGCTATAAGGGAACAACTGGCGCCGGCTGACATATTGCTGTAAGCGCCCGCCGCTCCCTGCATTTATATTCTGTCCTCGGAGACCGGATCCCGGATAATGCCTTTACAATAACGATCTCAAGATGACGACGAATTCGATTTCAATACGGCACACCGTTCTACTAATACACGCATTTATTATGGAAATATTGTCTTTAGAAATTCTGAATTTGAAATTTATGAATAAATTTTAGATGCAAGCGATTCTGAGCTGCTCAACGTCTTTCATGTTATCATTTGCCTGAATCTATACTGATATGTTTGTTTTTTGTACTACGAGAAGGGCATTCGCTTGAAGGTATCTTAACATCGCATGTATATAAAAACGTGGCGCTGGTTAGGATTTTAAATACTGAGACATATTGTCAGGATGCTTTGAGACACAGAATGTTATCTCGTTATCACAGTACACACTAGTCACAGCCCCATTTAAACAGGTCACAATAAGGTAAAGTAACCTATTATTACACCTACCTCATGACATCTCTGCTTCGTCAAAGGTAGACCGGGACGATAATGCCAAAGGCGTCGAGTCCACCTTTACACGATACGTATAAATAAATAATGTTTGCACACTACTGTTGAATGAAGGACCAGCTGTGGTGGTGCCGACCTAGACAATCCTTACTACAAACCACCAACCAATTGATATGCCATTGTAATATGTTAAACTTGTTTTCTTTAAGTTCTATTGTTCTGATAACTAATACGCACATATGTATGTATACATGAATTGTAATCATACCATTTTTCCCTGTAAATGCAAAACAAGACGTTTTATCGAAAGGGAATTGTTTTCAAATCCTGTATTTTTTGTAGCAACTGTATGCAAATAATATTAAAACATTGTATAAAATTTCATTGTTTTTTCTTTTATCTAATGCGTGATGACAAGTATTATTTGCAGTTTCTTATAATCTATTAATCAATCTACACAGTATTTAATTTTTTCATGTTTTCTTGAGAAACTAGTCATTAAGACAATATTTTTAAAAGTAGTTAGAGAAACGATAATGAGAAAGAAAGAAAAGTGTTTATACTGTTTTCTTATTAAACGAGGCTTTATAATAATAGAATCATATGAAAATCATTAAGTTATAGTTTTATACATCTTTAGATCAAATTCGTTTCGGCAAAGTTTACATATAGTTTAAAACTATTAGGTCTCTCAGAGGCAGGGCTCTAGAAGAGCTTCAGATCACTTTATTGGTAATAAGTTTTTAAAGCCATATGCTTATTATGTCTGTATTTTGGTTTTTAACATTCTTTATTAAAATACTAGATAATTAAGACAAAATTTTGTCTCCAGGAGTGCAACCTAATGCATTTTAATAGGTAGGCGTCTCATTTACCAACACAACATCCTTAAGCATTTGTGATTTTCTTTTATAGAAAGTGAATAAATTTGAGTTTTTTATGGGATTTAGTCGCAACTAATAATTAGTAAGAGCAATTAATATACTATAATCCAATTACTTATTTCTATATCTATTACTTATAATCCAATAATCCAATTACATATAATTATGTTAATAAAATCTATTAATATATTATTTGAGAAGATTTTAATACACCCAAAAATTTGCCCAAATCTATAATTGAACATGACCACACTTCAATCTTCCATTGATAATAATCTACGTTTAAATGTTCAATTGAATATCCGTAAGAATTTATCCCTTGCGCAGCATAACCGGTGACAAAGAATGTCGCCTAAGAAATTCCAATTTCCACAGGAAAAAATAGAGGTTCTTTATCTCTAATATCGAGGACAAAGCTGCTACGGGATATGTTTTACTTTTAGTTTTTATGTAGCAGTAATGTACTGAATACTTTTCGCATTATACAATTTCTGCAAGTTTCTTTTAACTTTATTAAAACTTAGCTTCAAGTCTGAGATAAAAACTAAGGAATCGTTTGACAATACCATACGAAAATATTATAGTTTTCTGAACGATTGTGTAGAGAAAATGTAATTTAATTACTTCCTGAGTTATTAATTTATACAAATCATTGCCTTTTTGTACTAAAAATATAAATATAATGAAAAAGAGACAAGAAAACTATTATTGTAACGTATGTCACAGTGTTCTCATGTTTTTTTTTGTTATTATTCCTAAAGTATGTGTAATGTTGTGGTATTGGATATTAAAAACGAGAATAAATATTCAAGGGGAAAGAAATTTAAAGTTTCTAAGAAAGAACACCGATTCCTGCCAAGAGTGATTTGCGAGGCAATTGGAATTATGAACAACATCATAATTTCATTGACAAGATGATTAGGTACCATTACCACCTACTTGAGATAACATTATTAAAATGTAAGATATAATAAGCTCATTCTACGTAGACAGGTCTTTAAACAAGCTGAAAAGACTATACGTGCGTAGTCTTATGACCGGGTTTCTATTACCTTATAAAATTAGAATGTGCCGGAATGGTTTAAGAGCTAATAATTTCATACTGTAGACACAATGGTCATGGGTTCGATGCTTACAGAAATTTTCTTTTACTTTTCTTCATTTTCTGCCGTTATAACTTTATCTTTCATATTTTCTTAACCAGAAGAGCTGTATCCTTTTTATTTCGGATTCCTTGTCTTCTTATCCTATAGTTCATTATATCTTCAAAGAATATCCATGTAGGCTCTTCCGGTTTAAAGGTTACTAGCTTCACGGAATATTTAAGTTAGCATATGAGTCTCTTTTACACTGATTCAATCAGGTAAAAGAGACTAAAAGTTGTAGAAGACATCAGTTTTCAGAGTCCCGGTGACCAAGGCTACCACAAAGCTGTTAAAAACAAACTGTTAAAGGTAAAACCTAAGGATAATAAAGTAATTAAATAGCTAACTACATAAAATTGTATTCGGAATTCTATTAACTCAAAGTAAAATACTTACCTATTCAAAAATAAATCTATTTGCAACAGTACAACTCCATCCTGGGCCCGCATTGTAACAGTAGTGTTGCTGTGGCGCTACTTACTCTTTTTGCTTGGTTAAATTGCCGCACCGAAATCGTGCAATTCTCGTCGCTCGTCTGCCGGCAGATGGTGAATAAAAGCAAATTAAGAACTGAACTCGCACCTTACGTCTTTCCCACGGTATCTGTGACGATATCAGGCGGCGCATCCCTTGGAATTTTCCAGGATTATAATAAAAACCAGTTCTCGTAAAAACGTTTAGTTGCACTTCGAACAACATTTAATTGCGGTCCGCGGCAAAGAGACGCGAATTCGAGCTGCAGTGTTAAGGATGTCTTCCAAGGAATTGCAATGAAAACTATAATGAAAGCTACTCTTATCTGGTTTCAAGGTTTGTATTCAAGCTTAGGAATAAATTTCAAAGACTTTGTGCGGCTCTTGTTACTTAAAGAAATTTCGTAATGAGATTTTAAAAGTAATTTGAAGTATTTTTACACTATATGAAAACATTTTTAATTTTTCTTAATAACTTTCAAATCGCTTTTCGGTAAAGTATATTTCATCATAAGTATGTTTTGATTGGGTGTTTGTGGCCTTCGAAGACTGCTACAATTTAAATTTAAATGTATAGTAAGAATACTATCTTGAATAACTAATTTACAAACCTTTTTGATGTTACTACTGTTGTTACCAGTATAAGAGAAAGATTGGAAATACTAAAAAGTGAATAATCAAATGAGTAAAATATATACTATGTCAATGTTTTCACAAAAAATTTAAGGTAAAAATGTCACGATTTTGATATAAGCGACCTCATTCCGAAATTGAGGTGGTATATATCATGTAAAGTTCGCTTGATTTTTACGAAAGTACCGAGGAACTTTAATATACGGTGAGTCGCACTTCGCATGCTCATGGCGTCGCAATCGATGGCGTGATGCGAAATTGTCTTTCGAATAGTTAAAGGGCGAAAGATCCGGCGTATATCAGGGTTTTGGAAATATATCAATTCTAGTACGTCTCAATATGCAATAAAGTCGGTGAACGTATCCGACCTCAGACACGAAAGGATTTCTCGCGAGCACACCTGAACAAGATTACTGTATCCTTGCTATAAAAAAGCTACGTTCAATCGTGTCCTCGCATAAGGGTGTGTTTGAAAAGGACCCTCGCGTTATTCCGCACAGCAGTGTCTATAACAGATGGAGGAGCCGACAAGATTTTCATTCTGATTTACATAAACAGTTTCGCACGGAAACCCCCAGGGGTAAAACGGGCCACTTTATGACGGATCTACGTCGTTTTTGTTTAACTTTCGTGTCGGTTCTTACGTAGACTGCGGATCTTGTTTTAAATTAAACTACCCGACGTTTCACTTATATTTGTTTTTTGGTTTCAAGCTTTAGAGATTAAACACATTTTTAATAACACGAATTGTGTTTTAATTTTTAATAACACGACTTGTGTTTTGACACGCTTATGAGCACAAAAGGAAGTTAGGTTTTTTTCTCCAGAGAAAAACGGGACGGGGAGAAAAAACACTTATGTTAGGTTTTATAATAACATGAAGAAAGACCTATGTTGATGAAGACTGGCAAGATGAGTATTTCGCATGCTGTTTCAGTCGCCAAGAAACATTACTGTTTCCCTGTTTGTAAAATTATTAGCGTACTGGTAAATGTTTTGTATATGCGAACAGCACAATAAAATATAGTGTAAACACACTAACTAGCGTTATTATTATGTTATATTACACAAAATTTTGTTGTAAGCATACTTATTAAAAAACATATTTGTTACGTCGTTTAATTGAAAAATTTTATATTATTTATATCCAAAGAAAACATAGAGTTTTGTGACGTTACAATCATTACTTAATCGAATCGACAAATTCATATTTAGATTCAATCATAGCAGCGCTTTCCTCTGATAAATATTTCACAACTACGATGAAAACAAAACAAACTGTATATCAAAAAGTCTAGAAAGCACTTGGGAACGTTTTGCTCGAAGCGCTATTTAATTTTTAGAACGTACAGGCGCGTGCGGTACGAGCTTAAAGAAGAAATTTGTGAGGCAATAAACAATTCCCATTGTGTTTTTATAACCGAGGTATGCGCTCTGAGGTATAAAAAAATGTAAACATACCACATTAGGGAAAACGTAATACGCAATTTACTATCATGAATTTAAATATATCGGCAACGTTTGCACGTGAACGTATCGCGCAATAAAGTTTGGCTCGGCCCCGTTCTCGGCGCTTAATATTAAAAGCTCACCTCACATCTTTACCTACACACTATTACGTCCTTTGCAATCTTTCCGTTGTTCCCGCGACCCGAATCCGCTTTTGTCCTGAATGAAAAGAACAGGGGCCCAGAAAGCGAGTGTGTGTGTGAATAATTGAGGAGCGGCGCTCCCGGCTCGCTGCGCGGAGCCCTAACAATGCTTACCGGAGGGCCAAGTCGCGCACGTGCTATGTACAGTACTTAACAAAAATTTATCGCTTTACAAGTAGATGGATACAGGTTTCCTCTTCTTTATTTCAGATCTTGCCTTATGCCGGGATTGTCTAAAAAGTGCCTTGAAACCAAAAAAAGTTTTTTGTTTGGGCGTTATTAAAATCAACTGAAGAGAGGTTCCTTTCACTCTCTCTCTCTCTTGCTACCTAATATTCATAATGGAATTACGTAAATAGTATTATAGTATTTTAATTATAGTAAATTTCTTTGTCTTTCTTCTCTATTTCGCTCTGTTTGTCGTGGGTCACCTGATACTTATGCCTGTCTCTTAATTCTGCTTTCATCCACCTCGTCTAGAATTTGTCTGTTAGTTTACAACTGGGGCGGGAAAATTACAGTGACAAGTTTTTATATACAATATGAAAGTATTTTGGATAATAACATGTAAAAAAATAAAATCAAAGTTTTAAAAAGTTAATTCTTCATTATCATTTTAGGCTTGTTTTGTCTACTGCTGCAACAAAGCGTCCCTAATCGATTTCAATCCCGTTCAATACTAGCCTCTAACAATTACTTGAGATCTTCAGATTGTCGATCCTTCGGTGATGTGTAATGAGTTTAAATAAATTAGTTAAATATTAAATTTATTGGAATATGCAACAAATTATCCAAAATATCTATGAATTAATTAAATAACAAATTTTAACACAAAATAAACCTGTTATTGTTATTCTTTGAAAATAGGTACTTAAAACGGTTTATACAAAATTGGCAATATAAATCAGCTAACTGAAACCCATTAAAGTTTAATTATTTAATAGTTATATAATAAAGTAGCCGACTGTACAACAGTCGGTTTGAACAGCGCTATGTTATATTGAGCTCATTAATTACTGAGGAGAAAGGAGGTTTTGTAGCTACATGCATATTGTTATACCGTTTATTCCGCTTAACAAGAAAATTAGAATTCATCCATTTGTTAACTTAATCGAAATGTCTAAAGTAGAATTTTACATCCTCACACTTGAATAAATTTGAGTAAGAATTCTATGGAAGTATGGGACTTACAAAATTTTCTGTACGGTATGTTTTTGTACCAATGTTTTTACATTAAGTAATTACGGATAATCGTTAGTATATAACTGTTTGGCTTTTACCTATATATATGGCTATTGCTAGTTAGTTATTTTATTAATATAGAAGTCGCTGCTAACTGAATTATGTATTTATAATGAGTTAAAACAAATAATAATAATTAGAGACTGACAACCATATCAAGTCAAGGTAAATTCTTTGTCTTTCGAAGTATTTAATTAAAAGTTTTAAAGAAATTTCAAATAACTTGTACTCCTCTAGAACCAATATAATTTAAACTTAAGCATCACTAAAGAATTTTTCAGTCTTCAATAACATTGAGTGTCTCAAAAGTTTCCGATGTCGTAAATTGTTCAACAGGTGAAATTAGAGTTTAGTTCGGCACACTTGAAGTGGAGCGAAATTTTTAATTTAGCCCAATGTGCCCTTGTTCTGAAAATGTCAAACGGCGGAGCAGCGGCGATGATAAATAATTCACCGTTTAATTTCACAACCACACGTCACTTCATCATAGCTAGTTCATGATTTATTTTCAAGTTGGAAGCCGACCAAATGTTTAATTACTTTTGTTTTACAAACCTATATAACTTACTAGTGATTTTTTTCCTTTTAACAAAAATGACACCGTACAGGAACTTCAACTATTGATAAAGCGAGACGATAATTAAACATTAAAATTAGACAGGGTTCTGAGTTGGTACTACATTCATTATGCTTTCTACAGTACTTTAGTAGTGAGGTAATTAATAAAAATTTACGCATATTTTGGATACACGTATTGGAGATGGAGGTATCGCTGCAGATTTCAATATGAGTAGATTTCTGGTTGAGAGATTAAAGAAAATGTTTTGCCACTATACAAACTGCACTGCATGTTACCCTGAAATATAAGAAGAGATGGCCTTATTAGAGGACGAAGAGATTATGAGAAAAAAAGTAATCATTTATACCCACTTTGTTCTCATTTCATGTGTGGTCGACACAACATATTTTCTTCTTACATTTCTATTAGCCTTCTCCTCACAAAACATTAGGAGTGTTTCGTGAGGAGAAGGCTAATATTCCCACATAGTTTCATTTATATATGCGTCCATCTCTTCTTTAGTTTTTGCCATTTCATCTACGTATATATATATGTCTTTACCCTGTTAGTAATATGTGCCCGTACTTTGCACGTGTTGTACGAATAAAACTACGAAAGGTATTACACAACTTGTTATAAGTAAGCGATACAATAATAATCCTTTGGATACAATATCCTGAGGTAATCATACATTGAATTGGTCTTGTCAATCAAATATTATTGTTGTTGTTTATATATTGAGAACGTTTATAATACCTGCATATTGTATTTTGTCTTGATTATTGTTCGCTTTAGTGATATTGTTTTGTGTAAATCATTTGTTATATTGTAACGTTATTAGAGCGTTAAAGGGCTCATTTGATGGTAGACAATAAATGAGATCGTAATAAATCGTCGAATATCAACGGACGTCTCATGTCTGCGGTATCCATTACTATATAAATTAATGATAAAGGGAATGGTTAAGGCATTTTTCATGTTTTGTTTGTATTATCTGAAATACTTGTAATATTAAAAAAGGATATGTCAATTAATTAGTCAATTCATCATTTTAGCCTATAGATACTACTGAAGAAATGCCTTTACGGTTTTGCCTTTCCTGAAATTGTTCATTGTTTTTCGCCATTTACTACTCTTCGGAGTGTATTGATGTACTGAATAAATTCCTAAAATTAAAAATTTTATCAATGATAAATTCATGTAACTGTGAATATTATGAATATGTAATTAAATGAAAGTTTTTTTTACCTTAAGGCCTTTTTACTTATTTTTACTTAACAAATTTTTAATAATCATTGTTTTATGTTTGGTTGATACTAACATTAGTGTACATTGATAACAAAAAATAACCTGCTTATTACAACCTAAAATCTAATTAAGATACCTTTACTGTGAATCATTGATTGAAGAGTACAAAAGTTGTTTAAGTGATATGTTTCTGATATATGTGTTGTTTTGTATTCAAAACATAAAATTATACGCCTTAATGAATCAAACGTGTTTGTATTATTTAAAATGATTTATTAAAACGTTTGAGACACATGTTTAAATGTAGCATTCTCTTATCTTTCCTTTTGTGTAGTAGATTTATTATACATGCACGGAACAAAAGCCGTTTATTAAAAACATATTTTTGAGTTATAAAGCGGATCTTATATACGCTTTGGAATGTTGATATTGTTATAACAACGTAAGGATATGATTTAACGTTACTACAAAATTTACATTCTCAGATTAGGAGACGACAAAATATGTCGCCAAACAATGGGAGAGACGATAAGCTGCCTACAGACGACATGCGATGTTTCCCTGTGCATGAAAGTACGTTGGCTTGACTCTGATATTATTACTTTAATATTCCTGAGGTACAGGTAACAATTATTATCTATAAACATTGTTCATCATCATATTGTCAATCGATAGACGTTTACCGAGGGTCATCGGTTCATTACAATATTATTTACAAAACACGGTCTTACGCTTTTTATGCCCAATAGCTACCAGCGATTTACAACGTGATTATAATAAAAATAAAGGTAATTTTCTTACATCACAATGAGCTAACTTTTAACCTCAAATACACACAATAAGTGCCAAAGAGGTTATAGGCAGTAAAGCACTTGTACTCACAAAACTCGAACTCGAACATACGTTGACAACTAAAATACGTTACTGCTTTAATAGAATTTGATTTTCAATATGAAGGTGAAAGTTCAGGTTATATAAACCTTCGTCAAAATTTGAACCATTATCTAAACAGTACATGTGGTTCGGAGATTGAATTAAGGACCTCTGTATTACAAAGCTGTGCCACTGGTATAATTATAACTGACTAAAGTTGTTTCTTCAAATGAGGTAAATTTTTCTGGCACAAGGCTGTAGTCGGCAGGCATTTAAGTTTCTCAGTTAGAAGGGAGCCGTAGCAATTAAAATTAATTACTGGTCTAATGAGACGCAACATCTTGCGTCTTAAGGTGGTTAACTGAAGTACAGTGCTGTGAATTTTTTTTCTGTTTAGAATGGTGATGAACTCAACATCGGTTACTTCTGATTGTTGCTTATCGCTGAGCGTAATTGTGTTAGATATGAATTGCATCTACTTTTTGTGATGTAAAATATAACTAAAGTAAAAGAATTAAACTGTTTCTTCGACTATTATGACTGAATTAATTGGAATGTTTTGACACGTAACAAAAGTTTCTTCACAACATATTCAATTGTTATTTTCTTAGTTGAAAGAAATGCATCTCATGTAGGAAAGCACTCAATCCACATATGTGGATTTTGCCAGGGATGTAATGCATTAATTCGTTCGTGGTGATCGTAAATATAACTTTACCGGAACACATTTCATAGCAGACGATATCCAACAGTGGCTCACCCAAATTCGTAAATACATCTCTAGATGTTATATAGGTGTGTGACAGTTCAAATTGCCTCGCCGGGCTACTAGATCAAGGGTATATTTGGCCTCGATGTCTTTGCTACCAGACGCTGCCTCATAATAACTTGTTTACTTAAAATTAGGTTTAAAGCCCGTGTTGGAAACCTAGTTGGTGGCCAAGGTCGACTTGCTTTGAACTAAGCTAACTACTTAGATTATTCAAATTGATTCATAAATAAATGTTTTTATACGACTTAAAATTGAACTAGACCGGATACAAATAGATTCTGTTTAATTTTTATATCTAATTCAAGTAAACAATTTTTTTTTATAATTTTAGTAAAAAGATTTTTTAAATAATTTTTCTTGTAGCAGAAATGCCGGTTATTTTATAAATATTTCGGGTACTTATAAATGTGCGTACTATCTGCTGTTTATAAAGGCCTTTTTTGGGGGAGAAAACAATACACAGATTGTTAAGAAAGTAGGACAAACCAACTCCCTAGTATGATTGCTTAGTCAAGGCAAAGGGGACGGCAGCAGTTGGGACTTTCTACATCCTTTGAGCAGTACATTTTTTATTTTTTATAAAATTCCGAGAACTTTTAATAGACGGCTATGGTTACGTCGCGGCAAAACATTCCAGATTATTTAAAGTCAAACTATTAACGTAAAACTTCACTAGAAATAATCAGTTGTGAGAATTATATTTCATAGTAAATATAAAATTTAAGTGTACACATCCTCTTAGAAGGCATTTATATTAGGTTAATTATAGGTAGCTGTAATTTAAATTAAGTAGTATGTCTAACAAAGAAGTAGGGGTTTTTAAACGAAACTATAATAAAATTTGCTTAGTCAAAGTTAAATAGCAGAAATGGTTACATTTTTAAAAAAAACTTATTACAAATACGACAAATTGTGTAGAATTTATTGAAGTATACTGGTGTGTTGTTGACCTTATATATAATACCTTTGTGCTTGTTCTGTGGAAATTGTGATATGCGTTGCCCATTGAACTCCACGAAGCATACGAAAATTTCCCCCGGGTGCGGAATCCGAACAGACCAAGACTTATCGGCTACCAAACTAGTCGTGTAGTGGGATAATTCTGTGTGCATGTAACACATATGTCTTCCAAAGATCAAAAGCTCCGCATTTACCGCTGTAAAGCCGGATGCCTCCGTATACGAAATACGTACATCGATATGAAGGAAATGCGGGGAATGTAGATTCAGGTATCACTTGGCTTTTGTTCTATTCCTATTTATACTGATACGAACAATGTGGAATTTTTGGAACATTCGATTGATACTATTTCCTATATTTTTTTTTGATTACGGTTATTATTCGAGGTATTGAGCATTTTTTAGCCAAGGCGGTTTATATATTATATATTTTTTTCCAGATTTCTTGAAATGTATTGTTTTAATGATCATATTTCTTTATTACGACTTCTATATATTTTTAAAATTTTATTCATTAAAAATACACAGGATTTCATGTAGCTCAAGTTTGTTGAGAAATGAAATTTGCTGCGGAATTTTTCCTCTCGAATCTTAGAGCGCGTTTACGTATTTTTTATTCCGGGTCAAAGACTAACTCATACATACGCAATTTCATTATACCTTTGTGCCCTTAAGGCGGTGTGATTTACTCAGCAAATACAGATTTTCATTTTTACGACGTCTAGCTACAGAGAACTGGCATAAACGGAAATTTATTTTTTAATTATAAAAAACACTTCACAGTAATTTAAAAAAAATCTTATTAAGTTTTAGTGTTTATTTGTCACCCATATCGATCTCTAAATAACCTTAAAAGTTAAATAGTAAATGACAATGATTTTTTAATAAAACTGAGGTAGTTAAATAAAAGAGATTGCAATCGAATTATAAATAAGAATACACACAGACGTAATCATTCGAAAACGATTCACTTTACGCTAATACCGACAAAACAAAGCAGAGAGCAGTCAAAGGGGAATTAACGATAGTGCTAACAATCTTATCAAGATAAAATTATACGAAAAGCAAGACAATTGCAATCCCCGCTCCGGATGGGATAGCGCGGAACGAAACGGCCGGGAATAATTCCCAATGGAGGCGAGGCAAATACGGCACCGAGCGCGGCTGCGATTGCTTCCCCAGAATCTGGGATAACTGGCTAAGGAATAAACATTGATTACCAGTCTTTCCTGTGGACTTACTATAATGTAATAAGAATCGTTTTTCACTAGAAATTGTCATACACATACAAACCTAATTTAAAATAACAGCAAATACAAAAGCAGACAAATACGGTACGAGTCTCATAGGCGTTAGCTCCCTTGCTGATAAAATACTTTCTCTTTATAGAAATTTCAATATCTACCTTCTAACAAATT
Organism: Pachliopta kotzebuea; assembly: GCA_018246255.1. Lineage (NCBI taxonomy): Eukaryota > Metazoa > Arthropoda > Insecta > Lepidoptera > Papilionidae > Pachliopta > Pachliopta kotzebuea. The sequence continues at coordinate 4,051 of DWLS01002904.1, read as the reverse complement.
GATTGCTACGTTTTTTTTCCTAAATTTATATTTTACATCTTAAATAAAATTGTATTTTCTATTGTTTCTATTTTAATGTTTGTTTCCAGTAGATACATACATTTTTAAAATTGCGCAGTTATAATACCTCAAATAATATTTCTCGCTCATTGAAAAATATAGCACAAAAGATAACCTAAATGACTTTTGTTGCTTAAAAGGACACAAAGCTTATAGCTCTTTGATACAGCTCTCATACCTATCTGGACCAGAATAATCTGAAATGAAAATAAATGGTATAGCCAAGCTCCGCTGTAGCAATATGCAGGCTTGCATTAGCATTAATATTATAAAGTCGGTCCTGTAACTAAGCATTTAATTATGCAATTATTTTATTGCAATATTGTGCTCGTAAAATGCTAATATTAAGTGAGTTTTAAAAACATTTCAACGTTTTAAAAAGAGTTTTCACTTTAATGGCGTTAACCGTAGCAGATTGAATTTTTGCTAACGTTTGAAACTTTCACAGATAAAAGGAAAGAAACTTTTATGTATAAAGTTTAATTTTATTTTTCCTCAAACGTCGTGACGAAATTTTCTTTGTTACCTCCGTGGTTTGTGCCCTCACTTCCCTGACTGGTTAGCTTATCCAAAAAGAAGATAACTGTTGAATAATGAATAGCTAATAAATTTTAGTTGTTACGTGTTTAAAATTACATATTTTTTCTTAGTGATCTAAATGTTTTAATAATATTTATAATGAAAATTAAACAATAAAAGGGTCTTTTTACATGAATCTTGCTATTACCACGACTACAGGTAAATATAAAATGACTGAATCGATTCTTTTTATCGTAGATATTTTACCTGGTGATAGTAGTCGAAGCTCTTATTTCTGATCCAGAAACGTAAATGGGTTTCAATGACACTGCAATAATTGAAATTTTTGAAGTAACAAAATATCTTTTGCAATGTCTCACATTTGTAACACTTGTCATCAAGTATATAACGTGTTCGTCTAATTATTTTTGTTATAATTTAAGCAAATACTCATATTTCCCGTTTTCAGTTACCTTTCAAACTTGAACATGGTAATGTTTGCCTAATAATATTTGTCGACAGAAATAGAAGCTGCAGTGGTACTTACCTAGATAATCTTTGGTAACAGAGACCTATCACCAGTATAATCATCATAATCATCATCATTAGCCAATAGGCGTCCACTGTGGGATAAAAGCCTTCCTCAATGGTAAGGGGATATGGGCTATCTCTCACCACGCTGGCCCAATGCGGGTTGGTAGGGAGCCAGAGCCTCGTTTATTGATTAGCATGGTACCCCTCGAGCAGAGGAGGATGGCTTGGGTTTCGTGAGTTGTTGTGCGGGACACCTTACACCCCAGTATAATAATGAAATACAATGATAGAATTATTATTGTACAGGTTATTAATACAGTTTTACGACTCAAATAAGTTTATAAACAATTTAAAAAGACTACTTATATGCTCCAATGTCCTCCGGAAATTCATCATGCTTAAGAAGAACTATAAACAAACAAAGTCGCATGCAAGAACATGTGAAACTTCTTCCTAGCCACAATATTGATCAGAGAACTTGGTACATTACGATTATTACAGTGTAAAGGGAACAGCTGTGCAATGTTTACGAAAGCCTAAATGCTTCCGCAACAATAAGCAAATAGTTGACCCGGCGCAGCGACGCCCGTTTATCTCGCATCTAAATTGTTTACACTGTGTGCTAAGTAGTCCAATGTTTCTCCGTATACAACGTCTTATTCGTATTTATAAGATTTATAAGAAATATCGATTCAATAAATTCTTCAGGGACCGGGACAGTTCAGATAGTAAGGCGTTGCTATACTTCTAGAAAAAGCGTAGTTTCGATCATTGCTGAGTTCGAGCTTCCGTTGAGAGAAATTATAGTGGAACTACCAACATGTTCCAAAAGCAACAGCTTTCGTGGACATATGACGACCGAAAAGCTCTCACTTAATATTGGTGGATTGATGGCTTTGATTCTCTGGAGAGATACATATATTTTATTTTATGATGATATAATAATAAATATATCTAAATACGAGGTTGTAGTGAGACGAGCGGGACATTCACCTTATATTAAGTTATACGCTTGTCCGTAACATGGCGTTTGTTAAGATTGTGTTTACTGCACCACATTGCGCTCGTTAAGTTATTAAGTTTCGATATCCCAGAAATATTACTAACTACAACATCCTTATAAACGGAACAAAGTAATGTGTGGCTGCTCCAATAGGAGCTGCAGTGGTACCTAATTTGGTGGTCTCCGGATACAGAGAACTACTACCAGAGAAGAGCCCAAGTCTCAGTAATGACAATAATAGGAAAGAAATGTATTTATGTAATGTACTAACGTTAACATCTAATTTAAGTTTATATTAGTGATACGTTTCATTCGTAATACAGAACGACAAACTACGCATTTATTATAATTACTGGTAGGTCTTTGTAGTCCGAGACCACAACGCACATTTCTACCACCAAGTTTGAAAAAATTATGGTTTTAGAACCGGGTGTTGTGTATATCATTATTATTACAGCCATATTTTTTTGAGCAGGCGTAACTCTAAGCAAATTTTTGTATTATCTTATAGTAAAACAATCTTTCAGTTCAAAATATTTTATTAGTGCGTGTATATAAGTGAAAAGAAGTGAGGGTTTGTTTATATATTAATTTTCTTATAGAAACAATGCAGACGCTTTGCTGTTGAGTTATTCGTGTTTGTGCAAGCGTAAGAAACTTCTGTCTATCGCAGTGTACCGAGGCATTTGGCTCTCCGTTGAAGTATCGATTTGCGTATAGTTTAATAAATAGTTGGAATGGATCCGTTCACGTTATTGGCAGGTGAAAAGAGGTGTTTTACTGTCCTCGTTGCTACGGTATGCTATCGTGTACATTTATAGGCATTTACATTGGGATTTATCCTTAGCGACAACCATTGTCTGTGATGAAAATATGGAGAAGAGTTTTCGATTTTTTATAACCTTTTCCTACGGGTTAATGAGCTTAGAACTTAACAACTTTGTTAGGTTAACATTTACTTTAAAGTAAGTTTTGTTAGCATATAAATAATGTAATACATAGATAACATATTCTTTAGAAGATTAATTTAAGTGTGGTTTAAAAGGTATTTAGACTTTTGACATACGGTAAAGTATAATATTGATACAACATATATTATATTAACACATCACATTTATTACGTTCACAACATACAGATTGTTTTTAAATAACGCAAATGACTTTTAGCAACATCATGAATTGAAATGTGAACACTTCATTAGGTTTCTTTTTGTATAAAATATACCTACGTCGCTATACCAAAGTGTCGCGTTAAAAACCCACGTGCTATATAAAATGTCAAGCACATATCAGAAATTCTAGCAAGCTCTCCCTTTAAATACGTTCACATTCATTCCGACATACTTCCACATAAGTGTACGGAAGGGGTCAGTATAAATCGCGTATTTGCTTTTTACCTTAATAAATTAAAGACCTCATTATTTTAAGCGAGGCACGTTCTAGGGTATCGTTGAAAGGATCTTTTGTTCGTATGGAAAACACTTGGGGCAAGTCAATCGGCGAGTCGGCAACGTTAGCCTTTGAAGGTTCGCAAATTAATGACTCCTGAACACCGCACATATAGTTTTATGTTACACCCACGTTAGATTTTTGCACCAATTGCCTACTCGCGCTCCAACGTTATCACGCTTCGATTTCTATTGTTTCAACAAATTTGAATTACGTTACGTTCATGTGTAATCAGCTTTAATCCTCTTTTCCACAAGAACAAAGACGTCATATTTAACATATTTATGATTACACGTACAGACCTGCGACTAGAGGTAAGCTTATAACAATTTACTCATGCTGCGTTGCATAAAAAATCAACACCTGACTATGATCAATGTCCCATCGCTTACATAAAACACACACTTAGTTACAAACTCGTAACATTTGGAGTGATAGATACACACAAAGCAATACAGCGGCAGTAACAAAAGCATTTCTTCCCAA
>DWLS01002903.1:0-16917 GCA_018246255.1 Pachliopta kotzebuea | reverse complement strand
TAGTGGCCCAAAGCATCAACATCATACGAAAGAAAAAAAAAAAAAAAACTAAAAATTAAATAAAAAAAAACCCAAAAAAAGAAAAAAAAAAAGCATTATAATAAAACCAAACAAAAAAAAAAAAAAAATTAAAAAACTAAAAAAAAAAAAAACCTGCTTCAAAAAAAAAATTAATTAGTTTTGGTAAGATTTTGTAACTTTTTGTTCATTATAATTAATGAACAACTATTATATTAATTACAGTGAAGAAACTTGGCACTATTTTACGTGTTTTCCAAACCAAGTGGCGAAGTTATTATAATGATAATCGCATTAATTAAAATATTTAAATGAAGGTTTCTGCTGTCGTTATTTATAATTTTATTTAAATATTACAAAATATGATAATAATGAAATTTAAAGCACTTTTTTATTGTCTGTATTGATATATTTACTATGAAAATAAAACCTAATGAAATTACAGAGGTCTTCACAGTTCAAAATACAAGTTTAAAGTTAGTAAAGTATACATTCAGATGTAAAACAGGCCAATGGTGTTGCTTAGAAGAGGTTAACCTCTTCTTAGCAACACCATTGGCCTGTTTTATATCTCAACTTATTAAAACTTCGGTGTTAATGACAACACAGTTTACAATGATCGTAAAATAGTCTAGTGTCAAATATTTTTATTATTTTCACAGTTTTTATAGAGGTATTTATTTCATTTATAAATATACAATCAAGTCCTGATCAAACGGTGCCACGATCTGTGTATGGCGGCTGGCAGAAATTGGACTCGTATAAAAAAATATGATCTGCGATGTTCTTTTGAAGAGATTTATATTCAGGAGAAAAGGAATAGTGAAAAAAGTAACCCTAAAGATAAAGGTCGGTTGCAGACAAAACTGATGTCTAAACCATACATCAAGAAGTGGACTTATATGAAGAGCGCAGCTGATCTATCTACCACGCAATAGAAGGTTGCCAAATCGTCACTAGTTGGTGGCCCCTCCAACTAGTGACGATTGATGAAGATGAAAAAGGGGAATATATTCAGCAGGAAATTTGAGGCAAAATTAGTAAACAATTTATTTATTTAAAAACTTTATTTGCACTCTACCTACTCTACCTCTATAGGTACAAAAAGGCGGACTTAATGTTAGAAGGGCTGCAGAAGCGCGTTAAAATTTAACATAAGTGTTAATACATTTTCGTATACTTAATAAAAATGTTATTTGTTTTTGTCTTCAAAAAAAGAGTGAATAGGCATTTGCTAGGTTAATGCACTTTACCATCATAGACCACATCCTCACTTAACACCAGGTGGGATCGTGGTTAAGCATTAACCTATACCTACGTAAAAAAAATCTATTATAAATGATATTAACTTTTCTACGAATGGATCTTGGGGCCATTGCTGACAAAGAGTAACGTTCATATATCCGCTATAATAACTAAGCACGAATTAGTGAATATCAGATGTCCACGGACCAATTCTTGAATATGCCCCTTTTTTCATGATATCCTATTTCTTATTTAAAATACATTAGCTTTTATAAATCCTATTCATCAGCACGCTTTTCAAAAGTTAGGATAAAGTATAAATTTGTTCTTACCATGTTCCTCCAATATTATACTATAATATTGTTATAACATTACAAATGTGTTGAAGACTTCCTAAAGCTGTGTTTACTCGATATAGCAGCAATTTATGATATCATGAAGCGAGAATAAGCCTGTAATGAACGTCAAGTGTTTCCACTCGGGTGTACAGCACCACGAGTGTAAACGATCACGTTCTGAATTACTGCGGCCGGATCAGGTTGCGAATTGTTGCCGTTGTAATAGCAAAAAGTATTTTAGTCTTTCAATTTTAACATGCCTGGGAAACTTATCTCATTTTATTTAACATTGAATTCAATCCACTTATTATTCCAGTGATTGTAGTTAACGGTTACATTTGATTGTTTCACCTCACGAGATATCTAAATACCGTTAAAGTGATTATTTCATTAATAACAATGACATTAGGAATACGATTGTTTTTGATAATAATAAATAAAAAAATATGAAGTACCATTTGCACTTTGTGTCCGGCTGTCGATCTTATATTCAACTTATTTTAAATATACTCTTTTTAAATAATTCTAATATTTAACTATGACCGCACTATCTAAACAACTACTTTGATTCAAGTTGCCGCTTAAGTAAAAGTTTAGATTATAATTCTAAATTTTTGACTATATTTTAAGTAGGTAATAAGCTCCTGTATTAGCCGTCAAATAGCATTTTACAACAAATATTGTTTTAATTTTAAAGTTGATGTAGCTAGTGTAATAAAATTGTCTCTAGTGCTTCATTATTATCGCAACAATTACGATCAGATGTTAATCTCATATCCTCGTGTAATAAAAGAAATTAAAAGAACGGAACCTTTAACTAAATCAAGTGACTAGTCTTACCCGTATCGTAGCTTCTCAGATTTATAAAGTAAATTAGCGACGAACATTGTGCTGCTGTATAAACATATAGTAGTTAATATAATTTACTGGATAAATCGCGTACATTCCGCTCGACGTGTACGTTCCGCATAACTTCATTGGAAACCACTTTCTGCTGACTATCAGGCTGCTAGTCACTAAGTACACTCCGTCCACTAATTACGTGTAGAAAGTCAATCTTACCGTGCTTTGCTTTAATTAATTTTATTACTTACACGTAACTTGTAACTTTAAAGAATTTATATTTTAACTAAACTTAATAGGGCTTTTCAAATATATTCGCTTATATCTTTTACTACTATTGGCTTATTATTTCACCAGTAGACTTCAAGACACAGTGAGCTTATTTTGCATAGATCAAACAATGAACAATTATTAAGAAACCCTTGGTACTCTGTGATGATTGTGATGTTGGGACATCTCTTAACTCAATCCTCCTAGTTAGGATAATGAACACTACCGTGAATGCTTTAAAGCACTATAAATGTCGAAATAATAAATAATGAAATAAATGCTGTAAAATCTGTTAAACTTAGTTTTTTTAATAAATAATGTTGCATAAAGATAGAAAATTCTTTATAATTAAGCAATATTCATTGTGTCTGAACTAGTTTTCGCCTTGACACAGAGAGATTTAGTAGCGATGGTCTGGTTGCCTCCGGTGTTATGAAGAGGACTCTAAACGACTGGTCTAACAAGGTCTTTCTGAGTAATTCCCTCACGTTGGACAGCTTAAGAGCTGTAAGAATAGGGATAGCAGGCACTGGTTCTATTCCTCCTCATCGCACCACATACACTATTGTGTAGAAGAACCCGTGAATAATTATATTTTACGCATTTTAGTAACTACTATAAGAAAACATATTATCTTTACGTCAAACTTATAATTGTCCAAGGTTTATTGAGTTTATGTATATTATGATTGTTAACAGTTACGCAGACCTCTGTATGTCTATCTAATATAGTTTTTAAAGTGTAATAGAATAAAGTGAATGTCAGTTATTTTCAAAATAAATGTTGTATGCATTCATTTTGTTCAGAAACTTTTTGTAATAGTAATTGTAGTAATAGTAATTTTGTAAAAGTAACTACGCAATTTTCGTAATTTTAAAATTGTACTAATTCATCCTTTTAAAGCTAAATTGTCTAAAAGCAGATATTAAAAAGCAGGCAGATTTAAGGGTATCTAAAAAAATATTTTACACGTACTTTTACCATAAAAGACAATAATAAATTAAATAATCCAAAAGTGGAATGATAAAATATTAAATACATAAAATTATAAATTATTATCGTGTCTCGAAGAAATTTTATATACGATAATAAATATTTTGAAGACAGTAAATATACTCATTATATGGAATCTTATAATAGAATGTCCAAAAATATTTTATATTTTAATTTTATTATTTAACCATGTGTAATATATAAATAAATAAATTTTTTAACAATTTTAAACTTTTAAGATTTTTGTACTGTGTGGAATATTATGAAAAGTCATTCACCTTTCCTACTCCTTCCTGCCAGCCGTCTTAATGAAATGAAAGAGGTATAAATAAATACTTCCGCCGATTTCTTGAAATAGATATGACGTAAAATATCAAAAGAAATAAACGATAATATTCTCCTCGAGTCGCATTTAATTTTTATGAAATTTTCTTTTTGGTGGCAATAATGACATATAAGAAGGAATTTTATAATTGAAAAACTCATCAGAAAACATATGAAAAGTCAACTAAATCAAACTTCCATACATTGCATTTTGTTCGGCACATTAAAACACAATTCTATAAGTATAATTTTCCAGTTAAATTTTCACACTTGCGCACACAAACCGCATGTAGGCCGATTGGCAACCGCGACCCGCGAGAAATCGTTCTGTAAACATGTTTATGCTCATGCAAAACTACTCCAGGAATGCGAGTGAAAAGTCTCTGGAAAATATATGTTACTCAACGGTACAAAAAAAATAAATAAACTTTGACAATCGAATTAAAAAAATTATCATGTTTACGTCTACATCTTATTTGTGGCTTGTGTAAACTTATTATTTTCAAAAAAAGTACGCCAGTAAATTAAAATATTTTCTAACATTTGTATGGTTACCAGTTGCGTATCCGTATTACGTAGGTTCGAGAGGCATCTCAATAGGTTCTGTATGAAGACGTGATTGACAAGTAAATGGGCAGAGAATAAACATTCATATGTAAATTTTAAACTTAACGGTATGCGTGGTAATCTTCTGTTCAAATTCGATACGTAAAGAAAGTAATTGCACGATTGATCGATTTGAGTTGTCGATATTCATACCGAATTCATCTATAGATGTCATTATTGTCTAAAAAAATATATTTCTTAATATTTAACTTAAACAATAACATTTACTCTTATGCCATAAACTTACTTATTCAACAATCCAAATATAAGTGTCCCAACAGCTTACGATGTTCAAATCCGTAGGATTCACAGATCTGTACGATTCCAAACCAATTCAAGTAACACTAACACAATTCCGCAATAAATATGTTAAACTCTTAGGAATAATTAGGCGTTATATGATTTGAAAATGTTTGCCCACCGTTTTCGAAGACTTTACGTATAGACGCGTACTTTACTACGCGAAGAGACACGTCCAAACAGTCGCACGTCTACTTTCGAACTAACTCCAGTCGAGATTCTCTGAATCGGAATCGCGAGGCAAAGCAACACGACGGTCCGTATGTATAGTTTGTTTGGAATGCCGCACAGCAAGACTGGCCCCTGTTTATTTTTCCCTACACAAAACTGGAACATTAAGATTTAAATAAAATCGGACGGGATTTATAAGTCTAAACTTATGAAACGTTCTTTTAATAAAAATCATAAAAATTGATATTTAAACTAAGAGACATTGTTAGTAATAAATTCTCGAAGCATTTTTGCTTCTAATTTTTATTTGATTAATTAGTGCCCATTATTGGTTATTCAGTTCTCTTATAACCGTTTATGAGTCCGTACTCACCAGGTAGGTTGTGAGGTAGTTGTATTTTTGAAGCAGACCGTGGCAGGAATTAAATCACGTGAACATTCACAATCAAGGCACGGGTACGATCGTTTATGGTATGTTAGAAGTACATTCCTGTCTATTTAAGTTACTTCTTCGCTTTCGTGGCAACAGATAAGGCGAGCGTGTCTTTACAGCATTAAATATCTGTTTGTTAAAATACCTGTCTCTTTTTAAATGTTTGTTTGATAGTGAATAACTAAATAACTTTTGTTTTTTATAACAAATTATACTTAAAGTAATTTATTTCCAGTGCAAAGTAGCAACTTACATTTATCATCATAAATTGAACGTATTGAACCTTTCCGATACCATTTGTATCCAACGATTTTTTGTGATTTTCATCAGGTCAGCAGTCCACTAAGTAAGCTATCGCCTAACGTTACTCTTGCCTATGTAACTCACAGACAAGTGATGTTAAAAATAAAGCGTGCAGACACATACACGTAGTAGGTAGATATGTCTTGACTACTCAACTTACTTCCTATTTACATATTGTTTTCATTTTATAATTAAATTACTGGAAGTCAACGGTTAGTATAATTTCAATTTAGTAATTAATTCTTTTTTTATACTTAAGTACAGTGTACAGAAAATTATGGTTAAAAATATTTTATGAGTTACTTGCTACCTGTAAATATCTGTATAATTATATTACTAACTTCTTTCCCGATTATTTCCACGATTTGTGCAGATTAATATTAATGTAAATAATACGCTTCTGGTAACTAAATTTATTGCGTAGGATCAATTAAACGCTGCCAAAGCAATGCATTAAATAATCTAAATATAGCAACGACAGTGACAATCTAGTTAAAAAAACAATTGCACTTACCAAATTTTCCTATTTTAACAAATTTTTGGCTTTAAAGCCTCGTTAACGTGTATACAACTGCAAAAGTTCATTTTCAAATTCATTGATTGTTTATTATTGAAAAAATATTTTAATTTCTCTTAATTAAAATGTAAGTACTACCGCCAGCACCAATTTTTGCAGTCAAACAGTAATGTATAAACATTTACTATATATCAGTATGAAGTGCATTGTAACTAATGTGTAATTATTGTGGTAAGGAGATTTTACACCTTATTTCTCAAAGCGACCAGCGTAATGTTGTTATGGGCAAGCTTATAACTTAATATCAGAAGAACGTCTTGCTCGTCTCATCGAATTAAAAAAATAAAACCGTAAGAAAGATTATTAAAAAATAATTTATCATGTATAAAGTAGACTGATAGATTAAAATAACGGAATTGCATAATTCGTGGATCACAGGTATCATTCATATTAACTAAATGATATACATACATGTGAAAGAAAACCTTCACTCGTGTCATGTTCGAAAGACATACCAAGTTACTAAACAAGTTATTTTCGAAACTTAAAGCATATTTCATGAGAAAAAACTGGAAAGAACTGGTTTAAAAAAACATTTAGAATTGCCAGGGACCGCCGCAAAAAGTGGCGTTTAAAACCTATCTTTATATAACTGATGTATTAGAAAGTGACGATGGCGCATTTACTTAACAAGTTGTTTCGTAACATTGTAATGTTGATTATTTTCGTATTAACGTCTTTTAGATAAGTGAAAAAAAACTCAGTATCTTTATACTTCAATATTCTAAGTAAAGCGACTGATACTTAATAGATGTGGATAGCCAAAGATTAAGTTCTTTAAGAAAGATCTGTCCAGCAATGGACTGGCGCAGGTTGATGATAATGATGTTTTACATAATAGCTTTACTGTTGTAAAATTAAATAATACAATGATGATAATTCAATTCTGCGACCAACCAACAGCAAATGTATAAAAGTCGTGTAATAGAATTAATACTAATTGGTAATTACCTGGTTTTGCTATTAATAATATTCCTTTTTACTATAGATATCATACAGGATTTTAAAAAATGTAGTTTATTAGCATTTTAACATTCGTAACTAAATTTAATTTCATCTTTAAACTGCTGATTGTTGTCCTCAATACATGAAACTTGAATTATTGATAAATGCTTGCTCTTTACTCAATAATTATTTTCTTAATTCAATCTGTCTAAGTATTCCTCGACCACATTTAGTTAACGTCAAATAGCGTTATTCCAATAGGGGTCCCCGTTAGTTCGTGCCTTCGACATGCACCATGCAAATCGGTTACTAATAAATATATCAAATGATGCACGATATTGCCTGTGGTCTAAAAGATAAGATTTAACGGCATATTAAAGATAACTATAAAAACTTCTAAAAAACCAAAACAAAAATGATGTACTAACAATATCAATATTTAGAGGTGATGTTTAGAAATTAACTTATATTATGACTGACACTAATTTTATTCAGATATTAATCTCATATTGAAACACAGACTAGACGAGCAGGCCTCTCTTAATAGTGATACGGCTGTCCTTAGTAATGTTGCACTGGTGAAAATTATTATATTCTACACCAAATTGTGGTCGTCGGGTAAATATCTATGTTTCATTATGAAATATAAACTTATGTTAAAACGCATTATCTACTACGTTAGATTCATAACGGTTACATGTGTGTCAATATGCAGATACAAAAAACTTACTCGTCCTCACAAAGTTTTTATGAACCTCCTTATCGAACGATGTCAGTTGTCATGTCGTAAGAAGCGTAAGCAGTTACTTGCAATATAGTGTAATAATAAAGTGGCTTACTAGGTAAGAAAATATGGTCCATTTTGATTAAAGAGAACAAATATTAAGAAAATTTTATTTAAATTAAAACCAATTAGTTCTAAATTAAAATTGAAACCTGTTCATAGCATTGTAAGGACAACAGTGATGAATCGGGGTAATCACGATCCTCGAGGATATGGCACAAATAAAATGAAAAATTTCTTTTATTATTGACTTTCATTTTTACGAGGGATTATAAAATAAGCAGAGCTGCGTGTAACTAATTCACTTTCTGCGGATAACATAAGTTCGGTTTGCTTTAGGAGCCGTAAAATGTATACTTAAATTATGGTAACAGTAAAACGAGCGCTAAAACCGCTTTATAGACTTCTGGTACAGGAGTCAAAGCTATTATTTTTACACTACACGCTCGTGCAAAGCGATATTCATCTTTTGTTTTATTGCCGGAACCGAAATGTTACTTTGTATTCTACGTACGCTTAGCGTCGTACATTTTGTGGATATATATAAATATTTGTTATTATAACACGATATTATCACTCGATATGTATTTCACACAAAGAAAACATTCTGCGAACCAAAGAAGTACCAATTTTATTTTGTAGAATTTGCTTGAAAAATAAATAGAAGAGAAGAAAAAACGAGCATGAGTCAAGAAGAAGAATTACTGGTAATAGGTCTTTGTTGCCGGACACAATCTGGGTAGGTACGACGGCAGTTTTTTTGCAGCCTACAAACCGTTGTATGCTAAATATCTTGTTTCTGTTTGAAGAGTGCTGTATAGTGATTTTAGAGAGCGTTATAGCTAATGATATATTTTTGGAGTAAAGACACTTGTCACTTTACATCTTAACGTGACGAGTGCAATGTGGTTCTGTGTATACTATCTTATTTAGCGCCACATTGTTATGAGCATCATTCTCAAGGTTTTCAAGGTGTTGTTATGAGCATCACTTACCATCAAGTAAATCTTCTATTCGCCTCGTCATAAAAAAAGAATTATTAAATTATTGTTTACTTGAAGCACACTAAGCAAAAATATATTTTCTGCTCAATTGCGGAGTACATCCTTATATTATAACATAATATATTTTTCAAAAGAAAGAGCTTATGGATTATTCTTCAAAGAAATGTAAATCTAGTTGATATTTGGAATCTAGAAATTTTATTACAAAAAATTTAAATGCTTTGTCAAGAATTTTGGTTCAGAAAAAAAATTATTTTATGATGTTCAATATACGTCAAACGACTAGACTTTATTCGACGAAAGGCTATATTCAATCGTCAAAGGCCTCTACGTTTTTATTGATAAGTTCGGTTTTAATTTATAACATCATCGATTAAATTTTTTTTTAAATATTTTGTTCATGCCATTTTAGAAACATCATCACTTGCTTAGATAATTACGTGCACGTATATGTTATTTTTAATTGTTTAGAAAACAATAATCATCGTACAATAAGCAACAGCATTATTGTATGTGAGATTTAATAATATTTGAGCTCATACTAAAACACAATTACCTCATCCGAAAAACAATGTGATTTAATGTTTATGAAAGGTTAAATTTATTTCTTTTGCTTAATACCATTAATACCAACATTTTAACTTAATACCATTAAAACCACACAACGCCGATTTGATTTGTATTATTTATTATATTATCAATGACCTCTATCTACTGAACATGGGTCAGGGTTTTTTAAACATAAACTGTTGTATTTATTGACAATGAACAGTTATTTTTTTATGACACGGCATTTACCTGATAGTAAATGATACGCTTCCACATAAAAACGTAACGCTGATTAAGGTCATATGCACAGCACCACATTGCGCTCGTAGCCTTGAGACGTAAAGTGTCAAGTCTCTTTACCCTAGTAACTTCTATAGCATACAGCACCCTTCAAACGAGAACATAGTAATGTTTGTACAGTACTGTTTGGCGGTAGACACAGTAGATGCGGTGGTACCTACCTAGGTTGTCTTCGTCAACGAAAACCTATTATCAGTAAACGGAGACCTAACACTAGTAGTATATAATTATTTAAAATCACCTTATTTCTTCTAAATATTATACACATTTTATAATAGTGCGAAATAATACGAAATTACTGAGAGGTTTTAATTTATTATTTACTTATACTTGTTCGATTTTGTGCAACGTTTTCACAGAATGCTAAAAACTTCACTTAAAACTTCTCATTGCTAATTAACAATAAGGATACTTTAATTCATACATTTTTTAATCTAGCTGTATTTCTAATTCTACCCTCATCTTTCCGAACACGGAGCACTCAACAGTCACTTGAATCCAATTAAAATCTTATTAACATTCTTTATAGATTGTCACCATTTATCAGTTTTTTTTTTAATTGAATATTCAAACAGTTTCCCCGCAAAGTATTATTAAATTTTTTTCTGTAAATAACACGATATACAAAGTTTATCAAAAGATAAACGTTAAAGAATGTTTACTTAAAAACATCAATATTTATTAAGTTTTGAACAAATTTAAAGTCCGCTACTATTATAATAAATGAACATTCAAGCAAAGTTATCTGTGATTTTAATTAATGTTTGTGTTAATTTTTTTTTGTAATAAAAAGTAAGAAGATTTATGGACCTTTAAATAGTTGATTTATTGTAAGTAATTTTCATATTTGTTATTTTAAATGAACATCAAAATATTTATATGGACTACTTATTTTATAACGCAATAACTGTAGTTACGGTCTAACAAAACATCTCCCAAATTCAATGATGTTGCCAAAGTTCATTCAATTTGTGCTTGCTATAAGTTACTAGATTAGTCCAAAAGCTTATTTGTTAGTTGCATTAAAACAATGCAGAGTTTTCAATAGAAAAGCAACTTTTAAACAGAATTTCTTGTTTTTTATATATTTTGAATAATAAAAACAAATAGATTAATTAAAGTGTAGTAAAAGTAATAGCAGTTGAAAGTTTTGTGTGTAATACTTTCAGCTTCTTTCATATGAATGAAACGCTTTAACGAAATTGATGACACGCAAAAAATAGCTTTCTAAAACATTTCTTCAAAAAAGTAAAGACACGTTTGTTTGTCCATAAACATTCATCATAAAAATTCTTAATTAAAGGCTATATCCCTTGTCCCTGCATACCGTGATGGGCAATGTCAATAGCTTAGTTATGCATTGTGTTTGATTGTCTTTTGAATTAATGGTGTGCTGACTTCATCGCAAACACTAATATTTTGGTTTTGGCATGGGTAATATTATCGTATTTAAACTCGTTTCAAAACATATTTAAAGTTTTAAAATACATTTATCAATTTTTTAAGCTGGGATATAGATAAGTAGGCAAAAAAATCAGGCTTTTGAAATTATTTGCTAACGGTAGAGCAGCTATCATTAAGATATCTTACTATCGAATAACATGATGGAGCAATTCAGGAAACAAAAATGTATAAAAAAATTTTTTTTTTAGTATATTTAAACCTCTGGAATCTTTTGGAAATTAAAGAACTCATTTGTAAGTTTATCATAAATTCATTAAAGAATTTAAAAAACATCCAACAACAACAAACACGTTTTATTATTTACGTGTTGGTATTTTTTTTATATATATATTACTAGTGTTCTTACAATCAAGGCCATTTAACATTAGGTATGTTATTTGACCTTAACAGGATTAATGCATTTTATTACCTTTTCAATAAGTAAATATATTACTAACTGAAAACACATTATTTTTAAAGAATCAATTCATAATGTAACTATTTAGCGTTACTCTGGTTTCGGCGTGCATGTATATTTTCATTATAAAAAAATAATTACACTCCGTAAAGAATAGTCTTAGGTACCATGACATATTTATAATATCATAGCATAGATTTTATACTATAATCCTCCACAAACACAAACACCTAACATTTTTATTAAAACATGTTTATATCTCAAAAACTACTAAATATATTTCAAAACATATTAATTTATTATTACGTTAATAAGTCATTGTAATTATTAAACATCGTCAATTATTTTGTATGCACTAATTTCAAGTAAAGATTTTTAACAAAGCACTACTATTCTTGATTCTTACTATGATCATGTTTTATAAATTGACTTGTTACACATAAATTGACATATTACAATTCGATTACATTTAACAGAGATGTAAATGCTTCGAAGAGACGAAAAACTTCGTAATCAAATACCTAAAAAGTACTATTTTAAGATTTGTTTATGAGCTTAAGATTTTAATGAGAGATACACTGTTTCATTTGAGTAAGACTTTAACAAAGCGCTTGGCACGAAGTAATTTGTGTAAAAGTATAGGTAAATGTGTAAATTACTGTTGCATCTATAGGATAGCAAACTTTTACGTATATATCAGTGCTCTCTAGTGGCAGTAATTAAAATCACAACAAAAATATAAATGAAAATAATTTTAAATGGAAACTACTAACCCTTCCTTAAAGTATAACGTTTTAATAAAAGACCCGTTATTACACGGCAGTTAAAATATTAATCAATAACTAACACATTTAGGAAGTTTTTGTAAGGGTTAAAAATTCAGTTGATGGTTGCATTTTAGTACTAAAATCCACCGCTAGATGTGTCTCGTTTCGCCCGTCGAGTGAGATTCAATATGGCGGCACCATTCGCCTCTGGAACAGGGCGGGGAGAACAGTCGCTGAATCGCCACTACGATATCTACGCGTATTTTTATCAAAACTGTCGTGTTCGTGACTTGAAAGCGGGTGATATTGGGAATTTATTGTGTGTTCTTGTGTTTATATATGCCGTTTGTGTTATCAATTGTGCGTTATGGTGTTTTTGTGTGAATAACGTGAAACTACTTTAGGGTAACAATGTCTAGTAGTTGACATGTTTATCTGTGTCGTGTGTGAAGATTTTCCCTTCGCGTGAGGAGGTGTGGTGCGCTGGTGTGCGCGCTGGCACCCTGTGTGTGTGTGCTGCGGCCGTGGAGAAGTGGCGATCCAATGATGGATTGCATTTCCATGGATGTATAGGTAAAGATCGCTAGTCAATTTGTGCCTCAATTTAGTGTGTAATGGCCCACTGCCATACACACACAAGTAGATTCGTTTCGGCCGCATTCCATGACTGCTTTGTTTTATACGTAGGCAGCTCTTTATTCTTTAGCGCATGTATTCCGTTGTAAGGATGTATCCTTAAATCGATAAGGATAACGCTTCTTTACTTTAAGAATAAAAGAGCTTTTTTTGTTGTTGTTTTTTTAGATTTCTTTATTGCAATGAATAAGGTCGCTCGGACCTTGTAATCGCTTTGGTCTTACGAAATGTTTTCCTCCAGTATTCATTGTGTAATATGGCATTGGATATTGTTCAGACACTTCAAAGATGTTTAAAAAAGTATCACTTATTTTATTTCCTAATGATCCTCCAATTAGAAAAAACTATTACTTTTGGCTATAATTTGAACTTACGGTTTTTGTATGTGATTAAGATTTCTGTTATCTAAAAAATATTAATAGAGCTTTTCTATTAAAAGCTATTCACACGCACGTATAAAGTCTGGCTTGTACCATTGAATCTTAATTCATTACATTCATGCAGAGTCGCGCGAGAATATGGTTCCCCTCGCTCTGCTCACTGCCTCTGGTTATCAGCTTACAAAATGACTGAAGCCGTCTCTCTCCTGCGGACAACTAATCTGTGTAACTCTGTCTCTTTTTGCCGCATATTGCGCGTTTTTCTTCTTTATGCCGCGTCATATGCTTGTGCTCTACACAAGCAAGTTGGTAAAGCCGATTGGTTTTTACTAAAGGTCTTTATTAAATGACTTAAAACCGAACTTTAGCTCTCCAGTTGTAATAGATTGGAGTCCTTTGTTTAGTACTTTGGTACGTAGTATTAAGAGGGTATATTAAGGACAACTGCGCATCTGAACCGCGCAGTTGGAGGTTCGGTCCTCGTCCGTGGCGCACGTGGATAGTCTCGTCGTCACCTTATATCGGAATACCTACCGTTTGTCTTAAAAGTGATCAGCAAATGCGCGTAGTTTATCTTGTAATCGGCGCGCGGGACTTTAAACAACGTAAGTTAATTCTTAATTGTAAGAAAATTATTTTTAAGTACAAATTTAGGCTTTACTTAATGATTTTGCTAACTTTCTAAAAATCTGTCTCAGAACGAAGCTTGCTCGTGCAATAACTATAAAGTACGGACATTCTATTTACTGTACAGGCTAATACTTCATCTTTATTTCACATGGTGTTATATGATAACGAGGTCGTAGATGGTGAAGCGTGCCGCTGCAGAGTAAAGGAGTTATGGCGGCAGATTTACCATATAAGGGAGTAGGCCATGCGGTTAAGATAAAAACTTTATCACCAACTCATGTGGTGCCGGAAACGAACCAAGGAAGGTGTTGCAAGACAATCACTTTATCCACTACGTCACAGAGTTAAATTTATTACTCCGAATTAATAGGAAAGTCCAGACTTTATTTGATTTATTTTATAAGTTATAATCTATTTTAAAATAACTTTTTTGATCATAAAAGGGGTGTTGGGCTTAACGAAGTCTCTACTAACTAATAATCATACACCCCTAACTATGCAGAATGGAACACGGTATTGTGCAGATAACAATATGGACCTCATTGAAATTTATTTGAACGCGGCACATTGACGTTTACAACGTCTAATAATAAGAGTTTATTAATATTCATCACAAGAGGAAAAGAGACGCCGGTAACCTTTTAGGCCATTAAACTTCTTCATAATTACATCTCGGACAAGGAATTCACAATTAAGATCTTCAAGTGTCCATAAAAAAACTTTTTTACAAATAACCCCGCTGTCTATATTTATTCTGTAAAGATGTATAAACAATCTTTAGTTTTACTAAAAAGTAATAAATCTGTCTGGTATCTGGTTAAGTTAAAAGGGACCGTTTTTAAAGTAATGTTTGTTTATAGTTTACTACACGGTATTAAAATTTTAGGCTTGTTTACATATTAAATTAATAGCGGGAAGAAAAAAATCTGCTTTATACACTTTATTATTTGTAAAATTAATTAGTGATACAGAAACTATTAATAACGTGTAATAGATAATGTGATCAAAATCGCAATTATTTACTTTGTTCAACGAAGTAATGAGACGAATAGAACTAAGGACGCTTTCTATAACAATATGGCACTTGTTAAGATAACTTACGCTACTTTGTCCTCGTCGTATTGAAACCCCGGATGTTAACTCTCAATACCCCAACAACTTCATTGGCTACAGCGGTCTTCACACCCGAAAACGGTAATGTTTGGATACTTCCGTTCCGTAGCAAAGACGTACCACCAGTACAATTAAAATTTTTACATTGTTTTAAAAGATATAATCTTTAACATCTTACCATTATCGAAAGAAGATTTCAACGAGAGTTAGTTTAGTTATTAACAATGGAAGTTTATTCGAAGATGCAAAATTCGCTGAAGTTTACCGAATTATATGATAAAATTGAATTTGTTTCAATTACGTCTACTGTCATTACTTAGAAATTGATAAATCAGGTAGACGTTTTCCGTTCCTATTTGTTAGTTAACATGTACATATTTTCAAAGAACACTTTAAATATCAAATCATACGAGTTATCCGTTGAACAAAACTTTCAAGTTCAGATCTATCGTTTCCTCGTCAGACATTTATTTTATTACAACTAGCTCTATTTCTAACACATGATTAAAATGTCATTTATATCATTCGGTTCGGAAATTAGGAATTCAGAGGTTTGCGGTTTGAATAATTACACATTGTCGAATGCACTGGAACTAACTAGACAGTCTATATGCGTTAATTACTTGGTAATCCTAACATTAACAATGTAATAGAATTTCACAGTGCTGCGAGAACATCAACTGCCTCATTTTGTTCATCGAATACCTTGAGTACATATATAGTATTTATACATATTTGAAAGACGAAAAAGATTATAGAATTTTGTGCACGCGTAGAATAACAGAAAAAAAACAAAAAGAGTGAATTTGTCTTTCATATTATCATTTAAATAACGCGATAAAAACTGGACTATACTTAGATGGATATAGACTGTAAATGTAATAGGAATATATTTCAAATAGCTTTGTATAACAATTACCTACAGCTTTCCCAGTAGTCCAGTAAATTTTTCAACAAGCTAACTGCGATAACAAGTAGCAGAGAGCGGCATTGAGTGCAAGAAGTCACAAACTCTTGGCCGCAATCGTGCTTGCAGCGACGAACGAATTAGAAAAAGTTGATTGCAAGCCAAATATTTCCGTAACTTTCAAGAGTCTGCTACGTTGAAATTTCGTAAATTTTTTTTTTACAATTAAGCCACGAAACAAGCATTATATTCACGACAGCTATGATAAATAATACGCTCGCCTATAAGAAAACAGCGCTAGTTAGGACGATAAATCCAACACCACATTATTCTCCTCTCTTTGTTACAAAACTTAAGTATGCTTTAATAATATTACTAGCCGCAACGACTTCTTAATCGGAACATATGATCGTTTGGCGGAGCTGTGATGGAACTGAGATGGTCTTCGGAAACAGACCAACCATCAATGAACAACTACCTTAATTATTTAATGCACTACATATAAATGTTTTCATTAAGATAATATTCTATTTATAACTTAATAATTTATAATAGTCTAATAATGCGTTAGATTAAGACGATTTTAACACACAAGTTAGAATGGATCGCGGTAACTGGTT
>DWLS01002902.1:0-16917 GCA_018246255.1 Pachliopta kotzebuea | reverse complement strand
TAAAGCGTTCTTTCAAATAATGTGGAGCAAGTGGATTGTACAGTATATTATATAAAGTATATAGAATGTGAGCATTTTGGCGAAGGCGGATTGGGAGCCACTTGAGTTTTACACGAAATTCGGATATGTGGTCATATTTGCGTAACCCAAACATAAACGTAAAGTTTATTTAATTGCTACTCTGTGAGATCAGGATAGTAAATGTCGGCATAGTCAAGTATAGGCAGAAGTAAGGACTGAACAAGCGCAACTTTGGTAGAAATAGAAAGAAACTAACACAAGCGTCGAAAAGAGTTAAGAGCTCCGAACAATTTTCGACTCAATTCCCGTATCTGCGGTACCCAAGATAAATACCCAAGAGGCATTAAAAAATAACTAGGAAATAGATTTCTTACTTTCAGCGCGCTTGATGGTGCCGGAGCGCGCTGGGGTGGCGTAACATAGCAGCGCTAGTGCGCACGCGCAGCGCCACATCGTCCACTAGCCGCCGCCGCAGTACTTGCTGGTGATGGTGACTCCAGGAGTATACTTCACCCAAAACTCCTATCTGCAAAAAGTCTTAATTTTCATCTTCTAATAAAAAGCAAGGAGAGAGAGGGAAAGTAGACTGATGAGATGCGATTAAGGAGATGAGGAGACGAGATAAGGCGTTCACCTGATGGTAAGTGATGCGCTTTCCCATAAGATGACGCTGGTTAAGATGGTATATACAAGCATGTGGTGCTTGTGTATACCAGCGATTATTTTCAGCCTTGAGACATAAAATATTAAGTTTCGTTACCCCAGTAATTTCACAAGCATACAGCACCCTTTAAACTATAACACAGTAATGTTTGTATACTGTTTGTCGATTGCATTAGGAGCTGCCATGATATCTATCTAGACGGTCTGCGGCAATTAATAGTACCATTATAATACCACCACCTCCAGTATAATTATATAAAGACAGAACATCCTAACAGCAGGAATGATTTGTTATGTTGAAACAACATTTTTAAATTGTTTCCCCTCTCTCTTCCCCTCCCTCTTTCTTTCATTCTCTCCCCTCTGTCTCTTATTTTGACAGAGTTTTTTAATTTTCGTTCAACCGTTTCATTAATTTATGTGTGAATCTAATCATTCAAACATTCTATCTCTACCTATACCCCGATTTTTCTTTTCTTTCGTTGTTATTAATTATATTCCTGTTAACTGTCATGTTCATCTCGACGTTTTGGTATTATATTTATTAAAAAAAATAATTATTGAGATCATTGAGAAAGAGTTATGCCCAGCAGTGGGCGTTATCCGGCCGAAAATGACAAACAATTTTTACTATCCCTTTTGATCGTTCGATTAGTAGATTCATTGGTTATAATACATAATGAAGCAGTAAAAGCTTCTATTTAAATAGATTTTTTTTAGCAAATCCACTAAAATACTTAATTTTTTTATTAAGTATTTATACCCCTTAAACCAAATGTTTATTTAAAAATACAAAGTTTACACGATTTAGGTAAATTTGAATAGAAAATTATAATAATGTTATCGCAACGTACAAACTCGTTTACAAACGAAACAAGCTTTTGTAAACATAATGTATATCCATATATACAGACAGAGAAGATGAAAGCGATGATAAAATATATATATATATATATTTATTACGAAGCGACACGACGATTTAGACGTTCACCTAATAGTAAGTGATAGGTTTGCTCATAACATAACGCTGATTAAAATGGTATATAAAGCACCACCTTGCGCTCCGATTGTGACGTAGTATTAAGTCTCATTACCCGAGTAGTTTCACTAACATAAAGCATCTTCCAAACCGGAACACAGTAATGTTTACACCTAATATAATATTAAATTAGTAGGATGAAAGATTAAAGTGAGAAAGAGAGAAAAGAATTAGGAAAAAGGGATATAAAACAAAATCACAAAACAAAAATTAGATTATTCTTAGTCCACCGTCACTAAGGAGAACGATAAAAAAAATCTTTATAAATTACTATTTTACAGTAGAAACAGGAGATGCGGCGGTTTCCGGCAAAAGACTTACTACTAGTAAATTTTATTGATGGAGTAATATATAAATTTCTCTGTATTTACGTTATTTTATATGACAGTTTGTTAAGATTTGTTGACAGTTCCGTTTTCTTGGTACTTCATCCTTTCTACTAAATATCATTTTAATTAAGTACGTAAGTAAGGCACGTAATTTTAAATATTTTTTGAACCTTGTGAAGTCCCTTTCTGATATCATTTAAAGTCAAACTCAAAATTTTTTATTCAATGTAGGAACAATAGTTAACTAACAGAAGAAACTCAGCAGGTTGTATACAATTTTGTTTTTTTCAATAACAATGTCTTACACGCATACTTACGTGTTGCTCAAGAATCAGTGCGTTTTATTTCCACACATCATTATCATTCAAGTAATCATCAACACTATACAACGCTTTACTAATTAAAATTCGTGAAGGGGCAACTCTAAAACTGTGGGATATACAGCAACGTTTGGTTTTCAGATTATTTATAAAATAAATACAAATGAATCTCTGGTATTAATGAATAGTCGAAAGAATGTATGTTTATATTAGTATTTATAATAGTATTGTAATTGATGAATAATCAAGCTGCGTATAAAAAGCTTTACCGATACTGAGCTCGAATCTTAAGTATTCTGCTGTTTGTTCTATACAAGTTATTATTACGTATTAAACTAATTATCTCCGTACTGAAAGTTTAATTTTTGACTTGGATCCTAGCAAAGGTTTTAATCAGTCTTCGAAATATACACTTCATAGTGAGCAAAATATTTGTTACTAGAAGCGTTCCTGGGAAAGGTTTATGTTCATGACGACGATGATGATATTTACTTGTAGCCTTAATACATAAACTGAACAACATTTCTACGTCACTTATCTTTTATATTTAAGCTTCACACTAAATAATAATATTAGTAGTAAAAATTTAAAGCATTTTTTAATGACAAGAAGTCTCTTCTGTTAAAAGGAAGTTAGCTTTTCATTGGAAAGACAAATGAAACTACGGTGGCAATGCAGCTTACTACATCCGTAATGAAAGGAATGATCGTGTTAGAAATATTAATCAAGTTATGTATCACCGATGAGTTAAAACTTACTTTACTTAAGTGTATTTTTTTAATGCTCAAGGCTAAAGAAAAGGTAATAATGAAAAGAGGATGTCGTCGCCGCGAACGGAAGCAGCTCGTCCGGTAGCCGGATGCTTAAGACGGAATTCAGTTGAAACATCGCCACAGTAAACATGTTTACTGTACTAGTAAGAGTCAATTGTATATTTAATCCGAGAAGAACATTTTAACTGAAACTTAACATTTCATTGCTGAAGTTTAAATACTTTATGTCCTTTAATATTTCGAGAATCGACCATCTACTTCTTTTAGTAGTTCATTGAGTTTATTATCTCAATGAATGTAGTAAAATAAATTTACTTGACCATGTTCATGTTATATGTTTATTAATTTAGAGAGCGTTTAATAAGAAATCTATAGAAATAAAAAAAAAAGGATAATGACCAAATAAATTGAGAAGCAAGTAATTATTTGTAACATTACTAAAAATAAATGGATGATATAAAATAACGAACAATTTATAACATATGTAATAATCATTATTATAACTTAAGCCAGTTTAAGTTATTCTTTAATATAATCAGTTATAAATTATAATCAAATCTCACTGTTTACTTAAGTAGCTAAGTAAGGAATGAATGTTTTTCACTGTAAATATTTCGTCTATTTCTGTACTATGACTACAGTAGTTTGCAAACATTATCGTGTTCCGGATCGAAAGGCGTTATAGAGTGAAATTACTGGAGTAAGGAGATTTAACTAGTCTTAAGACGACTAGCGCAATGTGTTGTAGTATATGTCATCCTAACTTACACCATTTGTGGTGAAAGTTGTGTTCCTTTAGATAAAAAAGGTAAAACTGTTCACACACTTTCTTCCGATATAGTAGAATTCGAAGCTCCACAGCTCTCTAGGAATGTTTACTTGAACACTGTTTCAAGTTAGCCCTCCATTCAGAACAAGTGTTTGCAGTTATTCATCAATTTGTTTAATTAAATACATATAATCTCAATCTCACTTAACGCTCACTTAACTTGACAAGTACTGATTAACACTGATTTATAATTAAATCTTCGTTATCAGATACGCGGCGTCCGCTGACTAATTACAAGTCAAGTTTCCTGTTATTTTTTAAAGGTTCTATAAAAATCTATAAACTGCAGACAAATTATTACAGGTTTTAATTTACATTTTCTTACATATATTACTAAATCAGGAGGCTTCAATAGTACAAATATTAAGAGCATGCTTATAACTTTATTACTAAACTTTGTTCATTTTTGTTTATGTTCATTATCGTAATTTTCATACTTTTTTTGAAAAGAAGTGTTATTTTATTTAATAAACTATAATAAAAAGGTATTTTCTGAATATGTTTTGTAAAGCATCATATAATTTCGAAGCACAAAGGTAAGCTTTAAGTTAAGCGTTTAGTATTGGAAAAGATTTCAACGCATTTATAGATTCTTCAATGTATTTGAAATTTTATATACTAATTTATGTATTATTTTGTATTGAAATATTACATGTAAGTTGTAGAAAATGATCTTAAAAACCAATAAATAATTTTTACCACTCAGTGTGACATCTTTCAGTAATATAATTAAACAGGGTATACAGAGGTAGCAGAATTAAATTTCTAGTTGATATTCACCAGCGAAATATTTAAATAAAATTAACGCTTTCACAAATCTTATAATGTAGTATATTAATTATATAGATTATTGCAAATATACACTACTATACAATTTTGTAGTAGCAAAACTAGTAACTAAAGTAATAATATATTAATCTCAAGAAAACTGTAAATATGTCCATAATTATTTTTAATCTGTGAAATTCTAACAAAAATATATTTCAACTTAATACAGTAAAGTATTTCACTTAAGGTTTTTGTATAAAATTTTGTCTTTAAAAAAGTTAGTAAGTGAAAGCTCAAATAAGTCTTCTTTAATCTAGCAAATATTGAAAATTGTTTTTTGTATTAAATTATATATTTATAGTACATATTTACTAAAGTTAATTTCCTCATAAGGAAGAAGTCCGGTAAGAAAGAATTAGGAGATGTATTTATATATCTATATCACAACTAATTAATACAACGCATAAATCAAGTCAGTATTTCCTTTATGACTTCAAGAATTCCACTAATAGTAATCAGTAAAATTAGTATCGTGTTATGAGTAAGGTATTTCATATAACGCCTCACGGAACCCAAGCAAACTTCACCAGTTCGTAGTGAACTTACTAATCAACAAACTAGACTCTGGTTCACACAAATCCGAATTAAGCCAGCGTGGTTGGAGATGGCTCAAATCTATATTGGTGGAGGCCTATGTCCAGCTGTGGACGTCTATTGACTGATGATGATTGGGATATTAAACACAGCGTTATAGTTTTACACTTAATATAATAATAAAATATTATTTTCTTGGAACATTTCTGCTTGTAATAAAGCTTTAAAATAAATATATATATAAAAAATAGATAATATTTCATATAAAAAATCATATGTTTAAAGTTATTATATTCAAATACAGCGGGTGATGGTCTCGTATATATTTGTAATGTCATATGTCAAATGTCGTATGCTAATGGTGGCCGAAAGCATCGACATCACCCGAAAAAAAAAATCTTTTAAATCACAAATATTTACGAGACCATCACCCGCTGTATTTGAATATAATAACTTTAAACATATGATTTTTTATAGGAAATATTATCTATTTTTTTTATACCACTAAGGTGGTAAACAAGCAACGGATGGTAAGCAGTTACCGTAGCCTAGTCAGCATCAAAGGCACAACTGGCGAGTTGCAGACCTCGCAAGAAAATATCACGGTCTTTTTAAAAGACTTGAATTTTTATTCGACGTGACTAGTAAGGCGTTCACCTGATAATAAGTGATACGCTTGCCTATAACATACCGCTGGTAAGGATGGATTTTGAGAAATATGATGTTAAGTATCGTAATCCCAGTAATTTCACTAGCATACAGCGCCACAGTAATGTTTGCACATTACTATTGATTTAAAATTATGAAAGAATTTTGATATAAATATTATTTAATTATAAACAAATGAATATAGTAGGTAATGGGTTAATATATGTGATGGTTGGAGACTAACCTGTTGCTGTTCTGGTGGTGAGGAATCCGCGGGAGCGGTGGTCGTAGTGCGGCGGCCGCGCTCCCTCGCCGCTTTATATGCGCCACGTGCCCTCCCACTCGGCCCTTAGACCCTCCCCCCATCCCTCCCATCAGCCCTCACCGAAGCAGCTTTTCAGCTTTCATAGCTACGGATATAATACAACTTATTTTCACAAACAAGACATTCACCTGATAGCAAATGATAAGCTTGCTCAAACGGTATACAGCATCATTTTAGGTATTTAGTGAAATTACTAGGGTAACGAGACTTAACATCAGACGACTATCTCAAGACGACGAGTTCAATTTTGTGCTTTTTTTTTAAAGGTACAGGTTAATGCTTGATCACGATCCCACCTGGTGTTAAGTGGCGATGTGGTCTACGTTATAGAAGCCTATTCATTCTTTTTCTAAAGCTGTGTATACCATCTTAACCAGCGCAATGTTATGGGCAAGGGCACTTACTATCAGGTGAATGCCTTGCTCGGCGAATTTTAAAAAATCTACATTGGGCTGAATGCCTTATGACGTTATATGTTGTCTCGTTACTCCAGTAATTTCACTAGCATACACCCTTCAAACTACAACACAGTAATGTTCGCACATTACTATTTGTCGACTGCAATAGAAACTGCGTACAGTGTGTTGTGCGATAGTAGTGTTGGTAGCCAACTAGATGGTATGACGATCTGGTGAAGGTCGCGGGAATCTGTTGGATCTGCAGAGCAGGAGTGGAGATCTTTGGGAGAGGCTTATAAGGTCTGCAGTAACAGAGACCTACCACCAATTCACTTCATTAATATCTCTTTAGGTAATATCTATAAAAACATTTAAACCGATTTTACTTTAGTTTTATTAAGACTCAATACAAAAACCTTCATAAACAAATGTACTATATATTTACTCAATGGTCTATGGTAGATGTTCCTAGCTAGGTTCCAAAGCTTGTTGAAGGCAACTGCTCTCCCCAGGATGTGCTCAGCAATGCAGGAAGGCACCGGTGAGTTTCGTACATCCCGGTGCCTTCCGCAATGCACTGAGGATGACCACAGTAGGTTTCAGTGGGTATAAATCCCACATAACCCTGAACTCTCTCCAGAAGCAGGATATCTTTTGAAGGTTTCCCCCGCGTGAAAAAGAAAGGTTCTAAATCTACATGCAGTAGAGTTAAGTTAGTCGTATGGTTGTAAGTTACCATCAGATATACGTTCACTGCTGGACATAACCCCCTCCTAGTGAGTTGATTTGGGCCGTTTCCCACGCTGGCCCATTGCGAGTTGGAGAGGAGCCGGAACCTCGTTTGTTGATTACCAGGATGCACGAACATATGACGCTGGCTTGGGTCCAATGAATTATGTGGGACTCCTTACATTTCTTATGGCTCACTGTCCTTTAACACTATCTGAAGTTGAGCCATTACTTCTTTTATATATTAACTTTTAAGACATCTACTTTTATGTTTGATATGTTTTTATAATTTATATGAGTATCTAAAATATTTTTACATATATATGTATATATAGATATGTGTGTATTTCTCCGCAACTAACATTCTTGCTCATCGCAATGTGGTGCTATTCAGTAAATAAAGACAACACTACTTTGTACTAGACATCTTGTTACTACAGTAAACTTACTAGCTTCCTCCTCCAAATATTAAAACTGTGATAGAAATAAATAAAGAAAGAAACTGTTTATTTAAATACCATACTAAACAAGAACGAAAAGAACATAATAAAACAATTAACAATATGAGTGTTACAAAAATAAGTACCGCGTACCCTAATAGGCCCTAAATCAGCATAATGCTCGGACTCCGATATCAGCGGCGTGCCCACTATCCCAGCGCTGGTACTCTACTAGTGCTTGAGTAGTGCTACCAGCCCAGTCATTTATATTAATACATATAACTTATGTGATACATATTAACAATTATATAAATTTAAACATGAATTAAAAGAGGACGAAAGAGAGTGATACTTGCACAGTTCGTTATAACTGTTATATAAAATGTAATATTTTATCTACTTTCAGTATATTTTTATAGTAAAAGTGAACAGAGTTATATGATAACGAAATAAGTATGTTAAATGTCTAAATATATGACAATAGTGATCACCACATTGCCCACGCATTACTTAACCGTCGGATAATGAAGGTAAGCATAAATTTTATAATTACACTTTCAAACAAAAACACGAACTTGACGGTCGCGTTGTGTTTACACAGATTATATTAATATTCATTAAAAAAAGTTTTCGTATTAATAAATAATTTATTAGCCGCCGATTTCTGACCCTCGCTATTGTGAAGGGATACCTCCTCAGGTAGTGGTTTTGGTGGCTATTTATAGTAACTTATCTATTTACTCTTAAACATGTCGTATATCATATTTTTTTTTTTGACGTGTGTGAAATCTTCTAAAGATAAGTTTTTGAAATTGCAACTAGTAGTGCAGTAAATATCTTTATTAAATCTATCGTTGGCAAGGACAGTGGTTGTAGTAAATTCATTTCTCATACATATGTAATACATAAATAATATATACTCTTACGAAATATATAAAAGAAATAACAGGTAATTCTAAAAACCCGCGCTTGTAACCCTTTTCTTTTGTAGCGGGAGAATGTAAATTTACCCTGCTTCTAGGAAGTCAGGGTTATGTGGGATTTATACCCACTAAAACC
Organism: Pachliopta kotzebuea; assembly: GCA_018246255.1. Classification (NCBI taxonomy): domain Eukaryota; kingdom Metazoa; phylum Arthropoda; class Insecta; order Lepidoptera; family Papilionidae; genus Pachliopta; species Pachliopta kotzebuea. The sequence continues at coordinate 7,982 of DWLS01002902.1, read as the reverse complement.
CCATCGGTGGTCATCCTCAGTACATTGTGGAAGGTCCCGGGGTCTCATACGGAACTCACCGGTGATGTATCACCTAGACCCATCTTTTCATCTACCATTCATCCAGCATCTAACAATAATATTTTATATGGAGTTGCAGGAAACATGTTTGCACAAATAGAAACGATTTCAAAAAATTAAGTGGAGACCGAATGATATAAAAGGAGTATGATTTTTACATACAGTCGCTTTCATAAATAACTGGTGGTAGGTTCTCTGTGGTAAAAATAAAACACACATACATTACATTGTGCACGCCACAGATATAAACTGTTTCTTTTTCAGTCATTCATTGATCGGTGTGGGCCAAGGCCCGTTTTTATTTTTATTTTATACATCTCATCTATCCTCTACCGATCATTCATTCTATCCCCTTCTCTCATTCTTCAATCTTTCATTCGTCTCTCCTCTTATTACTCTTTATTCTCCTGTCATAGATTCCTATTATTCATCTCGCTCCTTGAGTTAGGCCGCTAGTCGTTCGAGTCTTACAATTTTTAAATTTCCAATTGTAATTTCTTTGTACCTTATTTTCCTTAATGTATGTAATGTATTCCGTGTTTTTTTATAACTTTTTCACAATACTTCAATAGCATCTAACGACTATGGTCATCATTCATCAGAGTTGCGAACTGTATTAGTCGACTACCATCCAACGGGTCATGTACCTACTGGTCTGCAGTAATAAAAAATATCTTTAGAAAAACGTAGCCAAGGTAAGTTAACTGATGAAAAGAAAATCTTAAAATACTATTCAAAAGAATCCGAAGCAATTAATAAAAAGTCAAAGCGATATTGCCGTAACTCGGTCTATTAAATGTATAGAGAAATTATACTTGAAGTCATATAAGTTGGATGAAGATGCGACTTCACATAAATTAAATTTCTACTGGACGTCGATTGAAAAATATATTTTCAATTTATGAGTTTCCGATGAATTATGCACTTAAGTATAAACGCATGTATACATATATATATTCGCAATAACGAAGAAATTATTACTCTATACAGTACTTTAAACTTAATAATTTTTAACTAATTGTTCAGTCAACCTTCCAATAACAAGATGAGTGCGTACCGAGCTATAAGAAATTTAGAATTAGTACAGATCACACTATTCCTACCGCGTTATATGGAGACCAGGAAATGCAAGGAACACGATTAAATTTAAATATTTAAAAAGACTTAGCCACCAACCAAATGCACTGTATGAGAGCTCTAAGATGACTAGAACCGATACGGACACAGCTGGGAAATAAGCTGGAATGTTTTTATAAACATATCCATTTACTCATAAGGTATGCAGGAAGTACTTATATGACTCTGCTGGTAACAGTACTGCTAGGAGGGCTGTCGCAATTCAGCTCTACGTTATATAGAAACCCCGTTCTCATAGGGCCACTTTATAGGAGAGCTAACAAAATTTCGACGTTACAAGGTAGGAAATCGTGTTCTGAAAGTACCGTGTTATAGGAGGGTTGATTGAATCTTTCTCTATGCATTTTTGAAATACATTTATTTTTTGTCTGGTTTTGAAATCACTGGAATTTACTTATTTATTATTGTATTAAGTTAAAATACCAATTTATTAATTTATATTTAATAACTTTAAATTGAAGTATCAAAAGCAATCTAACAAAAATAAGAAAATTTATATTAATTACAGCGCCACCTTACGTATATATGTGACAACTTTATGAATAAAAATTTGTTAACACTTATTAATATTTATAAAGTTGTATAGATGTCTTTAAATTCAACAACTGAAATAAATATAAAAAGATCCAAAATATTTATCACCTTGAAACTTTTTTCAAGCTACAAATTGAAAATATTAAATAATTGTAGACTAAAAAAAATGTTTTATGTATATGTTTAAATTAAAAATATGGTATATTGTACAATTATTTATTGAAGAAACGTAATGAAAGTTTTGAATATATGAATTTTCTTATATCAATTTCAAGTAGAAGGGTACGCGGAAGGTTCCTTCGGTTTAAGACTTGCCAGGTTTTTTGTTAGGTTCATTTTTCTGAAAAAGAACATATTGTTGATGAAATCCAGTCATTTTTAGCTAATGCCTCCGTGGCACAATGGCAAACTGTTTGCTTAGTAACAAGGGGGCTCCTAGCTCGATTCCGGAGCGACGTGGACTGCGGCAGAGTTTTTTACGCCACCAAACTATCTCCCATCGTTGCCCAAGCTGATGAAACAGCCTTGTTGTGTTCTGGCTGGTCACATGTAAGAATTAGAGTAAATATTCCGAGCAAACACGCTTCAGTATCGACCTTATTGTTACTTGACACGTTGAAATTGGATGCCTTTTTATACTAACATTCAACAAGATAAGCAATGTTTTTACCTGATGGTAACACACTTATCCATAATAACGTGGTCTAGTTAAGTGGTATACAAAGTGCCATATAGTGCTCGTCGCCTTGAGACGTAAGATGTTAATTGTCGTTACTCCAGTAATTTCACTAGCATACAGCACATTGAAATCGAAACACAGTAATATTTGTATACGACTATTTGGCGGCAGAAACAGGAAATACGGCGATACATTTCCAGAAGGTGTCTTTCAACATCATCCTACCACCAGTCAAATGTTAGCTAACCGTAGATCAAAAATAAACCTATTACTGATATCCGCAAACAAACAGTAATAATTTGTCGTTGTTGTTTGCCTTTTAGAACCCTTCAGAAGACTACTTGCATATTGATTATTAAACGTCCTGCACTTATTCTTACGCATTCCGTATGACAAAACATAATGTAAGTGAAACTTAAGTAATCAGATTCAATAATATTAAATCCTTCAATAAATGCTTAGCTTAAACTTTCTTAAAGGTTGTGATACTTTACGGTTTTATATGCACCTATCATTTGACAACACTCATTAAATATACATATAAAACATTTTACTTACGCCGTCTCCGGAGACTGGATAAGTGCAATTCGGGTTCTGGTACTGTTAAAAAAATAGTAAAATAATCTAGTTTTAACTTATACCATAAACAGATGATAGACGATAACTGTTGAGCGTCTTAGAATAGATACAAATTTTATATTTATACAAGAGGACAGAGTCAAAAGTCCCACTTGTCCTGTGACGAGTTAGTGTTCCCTAATTTACCTCTGGAACGGGTGCAAGGGGCCCCACAAAATAACTCACGGGACCCAAGCCAACCTCTCCTGCTCGTGGTGTACCCTGGTAATCAATAAAAGAGGCTCTGGCGCTTCACCAACCAACATTGGATCAGCGTGGTGGCAGATGGCCTAAATCCCCCCATTATTTGAGAAGGTCTCTAAGGGAGTAGTGGAGTTATATTGGCTGATGATATTGATGATGTCTATGATGATGCGAAATTGTATCATTAATAAGTTAGTAATTTAATGTATTTAAATAAAATTTATTAAAAAGTTCTCTTGATGGAAAATATGTATGAGAGAATATGTACTATGAGACATGATAAAACATATTTTCTTTTAATCGACCTTATAATCAATACCTTTAAGTTGAAGGTTCGACTTTTATATGACACGCCTAAATCCCGAGGAATGGCGAAAACTACCGCCAACTGAAAAAAAAAATATATATATACATTAAAATTGTTCACGAATCATTAGTTTTTTTTTTCGATTGATGTTGTTCTCCTCCACTATTATGGCCGCGAAGTCTTCATTGATCCCATAACTCGGGGATCCGGACTCCGCTGAACTTTATAAATAAAAATAAATGGGAGAGAAAGCCGGGAGAAAAAGAATGAAGGGAGGGACGAAAAGATGGATAGAGATATAAGCGGGAAGAGATAATTCAATATATAGAGAATCATTAGTTACAGCGAAGTAACTTTAAATAATCCAAGTCCATCTTGCCAGAGATCATTTATATATCATTCATATAAGTACAGGTAGTTCACGACTTTCGCACATAATTCCTTCCTGAATATGTGTGCGAGTATTGTATGTTCTAAAGTAGAGGGAAGTAATAACATACTCCAAAAATCGTGTTTTAAAGTACTCTTTTATCAATATGGGGCGTGTTAAATACTTAAGTGCTTTAGGGTAATTTTTTCATAAATTTATGAAGACTAATTTTTTTGATGAAGATATTTAAAACACGCTGTCTTTTTAGTTACACTTGATACTAAACGGAAGGCGTAGTCTAATGTCTCCTGAGAGGATACTCCCGACCGATTAATTTTTCTTAAATTTGGGGCATAGGGAATGCGAAAGTCGGGGGTAGCTTGACCCACAAAATTACCTGATTTTTCCACACTGTTATTCAAACTTTATGGTATCCTGTGATAATAATAGCACAAAGTAGATAATATACAGTGTCACCACTTAGTACAAAGAAATGGTATTAACGGCAATATATATCTGAACGTTATAAACATGTAAATGTTTTAGTTAACGCAGAGTTGTGCGACTATGTATGAGCAGGAACCCACCAAGCAATTGCATCACTTACCACAATATGATTGTCTTATATCTCCATGTATTAAAAAGAACTTACCAGTAAACAAAATATTAGAGCGAGCTTCATGATCACAGTTTCAATCCTCCTGTTGGAATGTTCACGAAATCGGCAACCTCCGCCACCAAGTGTTGGTTTTATAAATTTATTCAGATAATGAACCGGAGGTGATGCATTAGCTCTTATCATTATCAGGAAGGAATAACACTTACCATATATAATTAATATACTTCATTTATACCATCTCGAAGCGTTAATAAGGTTATTTATATTAACAAGAGATTCCACACAACAGCTCACGGGGCCCAAGTCAGCCTCTCCTGCTCGTGGTATAATAATAACCAACCACAATAACACCAGCCTGCATTGGGCCAGCGTGGTGGGAGACGGCCCAAATTCCTCAACTATTGGAAGAAGCCTATGTCGTGTGGACGTCGATCGGCTGATGATGATATTAACAAACTTTTATTATTAACTATCTGTCATTGCTGAGCTACTAGGATTTTTTCTTATAATATTATTTGTATTTGTTTCATACTTTAAATATGATTTTAAAATCGACCTTATGCAAAATTTAATTCATGAATAATTTTTTTCTCCAAAACAAATTTGAAAAATAACTCTTTTAATTTGTTACAATAAATAAAAAACTACAGTGCATTGAACTACATTATTTTTTATCTTATCCGAAACGATATCGTTTTTGGAGGGAAGATCCTTTTTTAATCATTAAGAAAGTAGTATTACTGTTTTAATACAAATTGATACATCAGCACTTATCCGATATACAGCAATATATAAATAGGTACATTTTTAGTATACATACCTTATTCTTATTTAAGTCTATTACAACAAAAGAGAGTAAACAAAATATTTGTTTGGGAAACAAAACCAGAAAAGTGTGCAAAATAAATTCTGATTTAAATTCACTTTATTTGCAGAATGAAAAATAGATAAAATTATTGGAGAAAACAAAAATTTTAATAGGTTAGATAAAATATTAGATACATATTTCCTATTTACATTCTGAAAAATATCTTTTATTAATTGTAAATGTTTATAGCTAGGAATACAAATAACTTCAATAGACTTCAGACCATTTTTTGATAAATTTTTAAAGTATAGCAAGAAGCAAGCGTTATATACAGCAAGTAGGGAAACGACACACTTAGAAAGTTCTCTTAATTGTAATTCTTTTTATTATATAATGCATTAAATATATGGAGGACAAAGGAGGAAGCCAGACTCAAATCTTGTCCTAAAAGAAATTCTCATAATACTTTTTATTATTTAATGCTAGACTTAATCTGTAATAATTTAAGTAGTCTCATATTGCAGTAAAATTTATTTAAAAGAGATCTTGTCTTTTTAATATTTCACATTTATGAAACAAGAATGTATTGTGTTGTTCAAAAACTTAATTTTTTTTTATGCAAAAATGAAAGTCAATTTTCATATAATGAATAAGTATTTTATTAAATGACATTTTGTCCATACAGTCCAACACCTTTTGCCATTTATCTGGTAGTAGCATGATTCCTTGCTCCTAAAATGTTTGCTAGTTGTTCCACTAGGTGGAGGTAATGGGTGATATGTTGGATTCTCACCCTGATCCCCTCCCCTCCTGTGGTATCTGTCATGGAGCAATCCGTGAATGTTTCGCATGATGAGTCGAACAGAAAGAGACGTTTAGGTACTGATATAAATATGGAAGCATATCTATCGGCGAAAAAAAACTATATCGGACCTGGCTGTTGCTTCGGCGTCTGTAGTTACCTACATTCATCCAGACTACTCCAACGAAGTAAAAGTTAAACAAATGAGGACAAGGGCCCTTTCATTGTCCACATCAAGAAAGACGCCGCGGATTCAACCTTGGATGGTGTTAAACAGATTGGCAGGAAGAGGTTATCAGTAAAATTTACAACAGCTGAACATGCAAATAATTTTCTAAACTGTTCTTCGTTAAACAAAAATAAGTATGATCTTATGATCCCTATATATAACGTTACCCGCATGGGTGTAGTTAGAGGTGTCCCAGTGGAATGAAACGGCTGAAGAGTTTGTGGAACTTCCTTTAAACTGTAGGCTTGTAATTAAAGCAAGACGACTGAATAGAAAACAGGTGACAGATGGGACAGCTTCATGGATACTTGCCCAAACTGTAGTATTAATCTTCGCTGGACAATATCTTCCATCCTAATTCTACTCTTTCCATACTTCCATGAAAGTAGACACCTACATATTCCCAACTATTCAATGCCTCAGTTGTTGTCGCTTTGGCCATATTGCATATCAATGCAGGTCCAAACCCAAGTGCTTCCGTTGTGCCCAGTCCCATACTGGTATTGCATGTATTGTATCTGAAGACAAGGCAACATGCTTGATATACTTTGCTACATACAAAAATTGCCCTGACCAATTAAGGCAAAAATCAATCAAAACACTTATGGCAGAGGACTCAATTTCTTATAATGAAGCTTCATCTAGACTACCCATGGTCCGGGGATCATTTTCCGATGTCTCTAAAACAACAGTTCCCACCTCCAAAGCGTCTCAACAGAGATCTATGCCAAATTATATCCAACCCCCGCCCCACTCATACAAAAAAACTGTTCAATTAAGCCCCTGTAAACACTCTTCCTTACCTAAGGGATACAATTAAGCTTTACATAATCAAATTACTTCTCAGGAAAAATCAAGTTTACCAAACGGTTGCATTATCCAATCCCCAACATCATCAAATGATAACCTCATTGAAATTTTTATTTCAGCTCTAGTATCTATGCTAAACTAATGCAACGATTGTTTAACACCCCACATCGCCAAAAAACTAGCCCTCTCTAAGCTTAAATTTCCCATTTTAATGGATCTAATCTTTCTTTGGAATAGCTAAAGTATCAGGCGAAAAAGCCATGAACTGCTTTCATTAATCAATAACTATAAAACCATTATATGTGCCTTAGTAGACAAATGTGAGAAGGGGGTGAACTTCCTGCGTGCCTTGTCTTGGGTGTGTGGAGGGGTTTCCATTGTTACTCACAAAAAATAATTTATAATTCCATTATTAGGAGCCATTTACACTACAGTTTATTCTTTTAAGACCCATGTAATAAAGAGGCATTTTCAAAGTTTGACAAAATTCAAGCTAAAGGCCTACACATTATCCTGGGTACAATGAAATCATCCCCGACTAATGCTTTACAGGTGGAATGTGCTGACCCACCTTTACTTCTCTGTCGTCAATTTTTATGTGACAAATTTCTTTATAAATAAGCCCAATTCCCTTCCCATCCTTTCTTCTCTTCACTGCATATCTTTGTGGACTTGCTAGCAAGACATGGTAACATTTCTCCCAACTCAGTTATTATAGTTACATCAGTTATAGTTGTTACATCGATCGTATAGAGAGCATACAACGGAAATTCTTAAAATACTTGAAATATAGATCTAACGATCG
>DWLS01002901.1:0-16917 GCA_018246255.1 Pachliopta kotzebuea | reverse complement strand
ATGAATTTACCACTTCGTTGTAAATATAATAATCATTAAATTGGCCGAAGCGTCTCGCAAAACATGTATTAATTTTGAGTAACGAAATATGAAAGGGTTGGAATGATGATGACGATGTATGCCAAAATCTTTTTGTCATAGTGTGCATTTACATAACATAATATAGGTTTTATACATTTTTCTACTAGACAATGAAACGGACAAAGTCGTATACCTGATGGTAAGTGATATGCTTGCCCATAACGTGACGCTGGTTGAAATGGTATACATAGCACCAGATTGCCCTGATGTCGTTTTTAAATTATAATTCATGATGACGATTATGTTAAAATAACATAAATAAATACTTCATCGAAATCATTGACGTAACGACCTTTTTTTATACAAACATACAGCCTGCCTGATGGAAGCAGATACCGAAGCCTATAGATGCCTGCAGCACCAAAGGCACTAATAGCGCGTTGCTGACCTCAAAAGAATCTTATCACGCCCTTTTTGAAGGACTCCAATCTGTAAGCTCTTTGGGAAAATCTCGGCAGGGAGTTCATTCCATAACTTGATAGTTCTAGAGAGAAAAATTCTCTGGAACCGAACCGTACTTGACCATTGCGGTTCTAGCGTATGAAGATGAACTCACTGTCAATCGCGACTGGTGTGATGGTGAAATGTTGCCGTGAATATCAATATTTTATTTTATTTCTTCAAAAAAAAAACATTTCAAAAAGTTCTTCAAAACACATTCATTATACACAGACGATAGAAAACGCATACAGCAGCGAAATCGCGTCAGATGCTAAAATCTTCGAAACCTCATCAACGTCGCCTAAAAACGATTTCTTTCAATAAATATATAGAGATCATAACAAAGACTATGTATATGATAGAACGTATCATTACAGCAAAATTCCGTACGAGATTCGAACTTGGACATACATGAACCTGCATTTGAACCATAAAGTGAAACATAAATCAACGTGAAGTCGATAATGAGCTTGTGTGAGAAATCTCAATCTGGAATGCGAGATGCCGGTCGTAATTAATAACTACCGATAACACCTTAAAACATCAGATTCCACAACAAATAGCAAAACCGTACAAAAACTATCCTTATGACAGTGTGATAGAGTCTAGAATATGATGTAAATCATTTAGGACTTTCTTTAAATTATGTGGCTATTAATAAGCATTCAAATGTATGTAACAATGGGGAAATGCGAAGAAAGAAAAAGAGGCAGGTAAAGCGCAGGTAAACGGCAGACCGTCTAATAGATTAGGCTGCTTACACAACAACCCGTGTATTGCATGAGCAACCTTCCAGTTGGGTAATGTCATATAAATAGTCGCACTCATAGTAAAAGTGATTATATACCTTTAATAAATTTCTGATGTTCTGCTGCATACATGAGGAAAAAAAGTATGGATGGAAGCTTTAATCACTCTTAAAGAAGTAATAATCTATGTGATACGGAAACATTAAAAATTAATACAAAAAAATATCTGACATCTACAGTTGTGAGATATCCACAGATACCTAGGCTCAGTAGATTTCAATAAGTTAAAAAGGTAAGAAAAAAAATTAAGAAACAATGTTTCCGCATGGCAGCACTGATTAACTTATAACACGAAAGGTCCTAGTTCTGCAGATTTTTCATTCAATTTGGAGTTTGGTTCATAGTTGGGTTTTGTCTCTTGGTTAAACCACCTACCATTTTCAAATTATAAATTTGCTACCATTACAGAATTTTTGTATTCTAATTTTCAAGAGGGAATGTAAGGGCTTACAAAAAAACTCACTAGACTTTAGATCCTTCTCTACTCATGGTGCACTCTGGTAATCAACAAACGAAGCTCTGGCTCCCCACAAAACCACATTTGGCCTGCGTGATGGGAGACGATCCAAATTCCATCATTATCGAGGAAGGCCTATGTCCAGGAGTTGACGTCAATCGGCTGGTGGTCATTATGAATTGTCAAGTGAACCTGAGTATTCTACTTGAGCACACTTTGCCGTCTAATTTAAAATCATGTGATCTGGAAGTTAGGTGTTAACTCATTTTACACTTTAAAATAAGTTTAATTTTAGATAACTTTAATAGAGAAGAATATTTTGATCTTGATCGCAATGTTAGAGTTGAAGATAGATATTCATTGCACCTGAATGGTCTACATTTAAACGGTGATGGAGTAGTTTGCGATCAGCCTAAAGCCAGAAAAACCATCGGCGCCACAACAATATACGCATAATTGTGTTTTTTTTTTATGTATCTCACCCCGGGACCGGCCCGCGGCGTTTACGCAGCTGCTTTATCGCATTGTGTAGATATAGCCAATGGATGCGACAATACCATTCTATAACTTTTTTTCTCCTAAACGAAGCCTAAATGTACGAAGCCTTATCTGTTTGTTCAATCATGTACTCCTCTTCAATTTTTTTCATTCGAATATTCATATACATGCAGACAGATTTAATGTACGTAGCAGTTTATTTATAGGTTTTCCTGCAGAGTGGACAGATGGTACTTCGAAGACAAGCCTTATCTTTTCGTTGAACACTATTGGATATAGACCTCCTCAACCGATTTTCAAATCAATCATCCTTCATCTAACAATTACCTGCAATCTTTATCAGCAGTCTTAAGTTGCCAATACGTGATCTCCTCTTTACGATTTTCTTTCCCCATGGGTCAGAATTAACATATCTAAAAAGGTTCGCTTTTAATGAACATTTGACAAACAAGTTTATTAGTTATTAGAGAAAAAAAAATGTCTTGGTTCCTTTTATTTTTTATCTGTTTCCGTTGGAAAATCCTCTCTATGATCCCTAATCCAACTTTCACTCAATAAACCTTTAAAAAAGCTATTAGGACGACGTCCAAAATGTTAGGATAGCTACAAATATAACTTACCGTACTTTCCAATAAATCTAGGTATACATTTCAGCGATGATGCTTATTTAAATAAGTTTCCACATTAATGTTAGTGCTTACTTATAAGCTAGACAGTAACGGCCTGTAATAAAACATCTTAACGACCATAGAATGCCTAGACAAATTAAATTGCCTACAGTTTACTAGGGGATCGAACTATGGGGATACGACGCCGCACTATCCCGGCTACGTCTTAGTCAGATCGTCTTCTGCAAATGTTGCTTGTTTAATATACACCCTAAATTTCAGTCTAGACAAATTAAAAACGAACAATTGCTTTTTGTCTCAAAAAGGCTATAAAGCTGTAAAATTGCCTTTTTTTGTACCTTTTTGTAAATTTATAGGGTAATAACAATTTCGAATTTTTCTTTCTGTTTAGTCACCTTGGAAGAAGAAAGTTTTACTGGATTACTGAGTCTACATCAATAAACAAAATTGAGGAGTCAGTATGTAATATTAAAACAAAAATAGTTCTACTTAATATTGTTTTTATCTACTTTATAAATCATAACTTGGATATTACATACGAGTACAAATTTGATGATGCTCTAAATCACTTCATAAACTATAGTGGCATTTACAATGTCCCATACGCTACAATAACGACGTATGAGTCGAGAGCTTTTTGGAAAACTTCAATAACCTAAGAGCTTTAATACTACAGGTAAAGAATTTAAATTTACAAGTAAATTCAGTAAGCAGTTTACATATTAAAACATTATTAAATACGCTTAATGAATAATTTTAGTTCAATAACCTCACTTTGTTATTGTAGGAAAAGAATTTAACTTCGCTTCCCCTTACTGCATCGCATCCACCGTATTAGTTTCACGCCGGCACTAAGGCACCGGCGGTACGGAACTATAACCAACCGAAAAAGGCCAATTCTACTTTAATTTTATTGAATTTGAAATTCAACACAACTTTTATAGCCGGTACGGACGTTATAGAAGCCATAAAACGCATGTTTGGATCAACGTAGGGGATAGGAGGGTAGTCACCCTCAACGCAGAGGGTCACTTGACTATTTTATAAAATATAAGCAAAGTGGAATTGTCTAGCCAGATCTTAGAATTTACTTTTACTAAATTACATTGAAAATAATCCTTGAGATTATATTTATCTAATTACTTACTAAATTCAATTGAAATTACCCGAACTATATAAGTAAAGTTGTTGTGTACGTTACATTAAGAATCCAATATACAATAAGTCTACAGATGAAAAGGTGAATTCGAGAAAAATATCAGAACATCAGATCTCTATATACTCGTATACATTGGTACAGGAGGAAAATACACAACCTCTAAAAGCTGGAGGGACATTAAATTAGCAATAAAGAGTTGTTTTTCGAGCAATAGAAGGGACAAATTGTTATTTTAGGCAATAAATTTAATGGATAATAGAAAAGATATGATTCAGAACAATATTGTTAAGTATACAGCTTGTCTTTCGTATAATGCGTACGAAAGCCTCGTTACTTAATTTATGACTTGAACCTAACCTGGTACTTTGGTAACTTGGGTTGTTTGGAAGTGATCGCTTATAGCGATAAGACTGTCCTTGTCCACATTTAATAACCTGTTAACTTAATTTCAGCAAATTTTTATAAACTCATTGCCTCTTCGCTTCACTCAATAATTCAATTACACTTTACTTACTAGTTGCTCTCTTTTGATTAAGTACTTATAGTTAGTAAGTAGCCTAGACTAGATCATCAGGCAGACAGTCTTCGTAAGTCGAGTGTTGGCAGCAAGTTCAGCGTGTTCATGGGGTGGAGGCATTATTCAAAACGGCCTCCGTTATGAGATTCCTACATAGCTCAGATATTAAAAAGGCCCCCACGGCAGCATTCGCGATGTAGACGTGACGGGAATCACTTGAAACTAACATTCGATGATTTATCTATAGTACACAAGTTCTCTACAGATCAGGATGTAAGCATGATGTGCAATGAAAATTTACTATAATAAATTTACTATATAGCTTAACTATGGTAACGAACAAGACGTCTTCTCTTCTCTAATAAGAAGATCATTCACATTTAATAGTGTTTGATTGGTTGGTTTGGTGGCGACGAAACGGACAAGGCATTCACCTAAAGGTATATGATATGCATGCCCATAACATGACGCTGGATAAGACGTTATACCCAGCCCCACATTGCGCTCACCTTAAGTACTATTACCCCAGTAATTTCACCAGCATACCGCACCCTTCTAAAACACAGTAATGTTTGAAGATTACTGTTTGGTGGTAGAAATAGGAACAGCGGTGGTACCTACATAGACGATTAATAATAGTTTCCCCAATAATTTCTGTAGCATACACCACCCATTAAACCGGAACACAGTAATATTTGCATAGTACAGTTTGACGACTGAAATAGGAGATGCGGTAGTACCTAGACGGTCTCCGGTAGCGGAGACTTACCTCCAGTAGGTGTAATCTTCTGATATAAAAGCATTTCTGTGTTCCGGATGTCGATATACTCTTCAGATCACTCAGAGGGAGAAAGCTTCATCCCTTGCCGGATTTTCACATACCATTAAATCAAATTTACGTCAAATATTAGTTTGTTACAGGTACATGTATAGGTGGTACTGTTTATAATGTTTACAGCCACGCGATTTGATACATGTCTTAAAGCACTTGATATTAGTTGTCATACTGCACATTAATTGAAAAATTCATTGGTGCAGTCCGGATTCGAACCCGATACCCACGGCTTGAAAGACAGACGTTCAAACCAGTAAGCTATCACGGCTCTGTATAGTGGTTATTGAGTCATCCAGACAACAGATTTTAAGCAAGTCCGCGGTGTTGTTTAATAAAAGGAATCACTATAAATAGAGTGAAGTAAGGGTTAATAGTTACATCGCACTCTAATCAGACGATCACGTGTATCGATTGGAGCCGTACAACATCACCTCACTCCGAATTTAACTTGAATCGTACTTCCAATAAAAACCCACCCCTCACTCGCGTTAGTTAAGTCTACACTGCACGTACTCGGCGCAAATCTAATTCAGTGTAGGGACGTATTCTCTTTCATCTCACTTATTTACTGCAATATATATTAGGTGAAGTGTACGTTACTGAACGTACAAAGCACATTGATAAATCTTATCAAACCTAATAACTATATCAAGGAAGCGAGATATGGTAAAGAAATAAACAAGGTACTTAGTCTTGTCTCCTATTCCCTTTTATATTTTGGAGGAATAAGCGAATCAAATGGATCATTACTAAATATCTAAAATAATATAGAAAGAAAATATTGTTCACAAACAAAAATACATATCGCTGGTAAAGATGGCATACACAACATCACATTGTCATTGTTCGTCGTCTTGAGACTTGAGGTGTTAAATCTCGTCACCCCAGTAATTTCAAATCAACATACTTCAAACCGGAACACAGTAATATTTGGACATTAGTATTTGGCAGTAGAAATAGGATCTGCGGTGATACCTACCTAGATGGTCTCCATCAACAAAAACACCAGCAAAAATATGAGTACTGATGTTAGCTTGAGAATTAAACCTATAATAATTATTACTAAAATTACATTTTCATAATATTAAATACATAATAAATTTATCTTAATATATAGTATATATATAATGACAAATTTTGTTATACTAGTAACAGCGGTACATCAGCGTTAGACGGTTGATATAAGTTAACTTTGTTATGTCATAACTTAATGAAGTCTCACTTAACAACAACATTGTGTAGTTAAAATATCAATATAATACACAATAGTTCGTTAAACCGTACGCCCGCAGAATTTAAAAACAATTAATCCCCCATTGTACCGGCACAATTTCCCCTCATAATCCCCAAACTCATTCCCACACTCAAAATGTAAAGATCGCTAGGTAGCGAGTAGCTATTCCAAAATCCCTGGAAACTTGGAGTTTCTCCGCACAATGTAAGTAACAATGCTTCGATCACAATCACTTTTGCGGAGGGGGGCAAAAAATGCCCGGGGGTAAGAGAGAGGGGGAGGAAAGGCAATTGAAAAGGGAGCATCTAGCTCCGCCGACATCTGCTGCAGCCGGCGTCTTGCCTTTACGTACTTAATGGGGCCACGAGGCATTATATACCGCGGACAGCGAAACTCTTAAATGTAAAAAACACCTTTTAATCTTCATATCATTTTTTTACCGAAGAAAAATAGAAAGATCCCATTTTAGTCTCTATCTTCTTTCGGTCCCTTTTTTGGTATGACCACAAATATTTTTTTAAAAATCCTCCGTTTTCAACACTAAATTTACATAAAGATTTATAACCTTTGTAGGTTTGATTAAAAATGAGTTAAATCTTTGATAAATAAAAAAACAAGTAAAGGTTCATACTAAACTGTTGCTAAAAAATTTAAGTTTCTTATCTAGCAACAAAACTTTTGCAACTTCCCTGAAAGAAGTCACATAATGCAAACTAACAAATTGCAAAAATTACTAAAATCCTTAAAATTATAATAATAAAAATAACACTAACTATAAATAGTGGATGCAATCCAATAAATACTAAGGATTACATGGACGTTAGAAAATTCACTAGGGCTTTGTAGTCATAGGCCTATAGCCTCAGTCTACCAAGAACAGGACTAAGGTAAGTACTGAGAGAGTTTTAGGTTCGCGAGCTTTGAGGTTGAGGGCTTTCACTGTCTATTGAGTGAGTCCGGGACGGACGACAAATACGAAGTAGTCTCGTATTTATTTCCGTACCACACTCGGTAGAGGGGAGAGGAACGACTCTACCTGGGATATGCTTAGCACCAGTGCAGAGAGTTCCGCAAGAGATCCCGGGATCTTCCTCAATTCACCAAAGATGACCACCGACGGGTTTTAGTTGGTATAAATCCCACACAACTCTGACTTCCGCCAGAAGCAAGGTAACTTTAGAACATTTCTCCAACAACTAAAAAAGGGCTGTGAAGTCAAGATGTGACAAAAGAATCTGCAATTCAAAATATTTCAATCTTTAAATTTATGTCAGGTATATTCCGGGGTCTTTAGGTGTGGTGGTCACCGTCGCGGAAACGACGTTGGGTCTGAACCCGAGCGGCCTCCGGGAACCGTAAATAACACAAAGAGGCACGTGCGCCTCCAGTACTACAATTTGATGGCTTTCAAAATATACATCCTACAGGCTGTCGCATCGAAACCTTACAATACAACTAAATCCTCTGGTTGCTTGGCAACAAACAATTGATTACTTAGATTTTCTTTAAGTAATTCTGCTTTGTTAGATTTTACTGCTGGTATATTGCCGGAGATCGTCTGGGTAGGTACCACCGCAGCTTCTATTAATTCCGACAAATTTTATGCAAACATTACTATTCCTATTGGTATGGTGTTATAAACTAATGAAATTACTGGGGTAACGAGACTTAACACCTTATGTCTGAAAGCGACAAGCGCAATGAGAAGCTGTGTATACCATCTTAACCAGCGACCAGTTATGGTCAAGCGTATCACTTACCATCAGGTGAACAATGCTCGTTTCATCGACAAGGCTAATAAAAGAAAATACTATATACCTTTTGTATATGGGAACAAAATTCTTGAGGTGTATTATCAAAGACATTAGGGGACCTCCAAATAGGATATATTAGAAAGAGCCATTTAAACTTTACCACTTACATAATGACGATTATGAGTCGGCGTATCACTTACCATCAGGTGAAGGCCATGCTCATCTCTTCGCATCGTCAAAAAATAAACTCATAATTATCAAAAATTATCGATGTTTTTTCTTTTTAATTTTGTTATTGGTTTATATCTATAACACATGGACCGTTTATTTTGATAGTGGTGTAAGTCCATTTTCTTTTGTTTCGAGAAAATTAAAGGTTACTATATTTGTTGATTTAAAAATACAGGCAAATCATATGCAATATCATTTACCGACCGATTTTAAGTGGAATAAAACATAGGATTTTTTGAGAAATTAAACAAGGACTAGTTATATATAAAAAAATTACATTAAATTAAGCATGAATTACATGATAGCTCATTTTTCTCAAATATGGACTCACACCACTTTCAAAATAAACGGTCCAAATATTTATATTGGATTTACCATCATAGACCACATCACCACTTCATACCAGGTGGGATCGTGGTCAAGCATTAACCCTTAACTAATAAAAAGAAGCGTATCACTTACCATCATATGTACGCCTTTGCTCGTCACAACGCATCGAGAAATTAAAAAAATATATAAAACTTAATTATGTTATGAACACTATGACAAAGAGAAAAGTTCTCGGCATACATATAATAAATATTATCCTACTAATATCTTCCCTTTCTGGGCGTGCATCCGTGCAGAATGGAATGTTGCTATGCCAACTTAATGGCTAACATATGCTATATATGGTAACAATGTTTTGAATTTATTAATTTTATATTATTTTTTAGTTGCAAAAGCAACGGGCACCTACTAGTGGTATATAAATTATAATCGCAACATACATATTTCCTATTTTTTGTTTCATTGGCTTCGTATGAACTTTAAATCTCATTACATTATGTAGATTGTTCGGCGACACGTGCCTACAACTTTCACAACTGGCATAACAGGATATGGAGTGGTTGAAAATTAACACACCGTGGAATATTTCATGCATGTAATAAAGCTGAGTTAGTTCCTCCTTTTGTATTATTATGGATTTCTATTTGACTATAATTTTGTTGTCGGTAAGTTACTGTTGCTTAGCCCTGTAGTCTCGGGCTATCAAGAATAGGATTAAGATTAGCCCTATCTGTTGTAAAAGGAGACTGAAAGGCGACTCGACTTAAAACCGGTGAGCGCTGAGCAACAAAATCATCTGAATTCTTTTTCAGCTGATGGACGTCCGCTGCTGGATATAAGCCTCCCCTAATATTGAGAGAATTTGGGCTGACTTCCAACTCCCAGGCCCAATGCGGGTTGGTAGGGAACTAGAGCTTCATTTGTTGATAAGCAGGCTGTACTACGATAGCCCTGCAGTCTCGGGCTACCAAGAATAGGACTAAGATATGCCCTGCCTGTCGTAAAAGGCGACTGATAGAGTTTTCGGATTCACGGGCTTTGAGGGTGGAACCTTCAATGCCTATTAAGCCCATTCGGATTCGTACCTGTTACCCTCGGCGTGGAAGCCAAGCGTTCAAACCACTAGGCTATAACAACTCTCCCCGAGATGTGTTAAACAGTAGTGCAGGGATACACCGGTGAGTTCCTTAGATCCCGGGGCCTTTCGCAAAGCACTGAAGATGACCACCGAGGGGGTTTTAGTAGGTATAAATCCTACATAACCCTGACTTAAACTCAGAAGCAGGATACCTTTTGAAGTATTCTCTCGCGACAAAAAAAAAAATACTGTTACTGGAAACTTAACGTACAGACTAACCTGACACCTATTTCTTTCGCCTAACAATTAAACGAGAGAGACGTTCATCTCATTATAAGCCAGTTTGCTTCTTTGTTTTCAATGAGCGCAATATGATCTTGTGTATACTATCTTAATCAGTGCCGCGTTGTTATGAGGAAACGTATCACTTACCATCAGATGACCGCCTTCGTCACAACGCTTCGTCGAATAAAATAAAAGAAAAATAATTAACTTTACACATACTCTATATACTTGTTAATAGAGTTCAAACAGTTGTTTTAATTTTAAACACACTACAGTAATTTCAATTGCTCTTTATAACCGTGTTTTATAATTAGCGTCCATTTGTGCCAGACGATAAACTTCAAGAGTTATTCTTATTGTTTCATACAATATGATAACTTGCAATGGCTACATTTATTTGTAACACTTCCGGAACTTACTTCATTACTATGGTTATGAATAAATAAGTAACATTTGTATTTGTCGCGGGGGAAATCTTCAAAAGATACCCTGCTTTTGGGAGAAAGTCAGGGTTATGTGGGATTTGTACCAACTAAAACCGTCTCGGTGGTTATATTCAGTGCATCACGAAAGACCCTGGGATCTGCTACGGAACTCACCGATACCTCCCTGCACTGCTGCTAAGCACATCCCGGAAGAGCTGTTACCCTCCCCTCCATAGACAGTAATCTGCGACAGAATACGAGAACACTTCGTACTTCTCATCCGCCCCAAGCTCACTCAATGGGCAATGAAGACTCCAACCCTTATTCGACTATGCGACAAGACGAACAAGGCGTTCACCTGATGGTAAGTGATACTCTTGCTCATAACATGGAACTGGTTAAAATAGTATACACAGCACCACATTGCACCCGGCGCATTGAGACGTAAGGTTTTAAGTCTCGTTGCTCCAGTAATTTCAATAGCTGACGTCATCCTTCAAACCGGAACACAGTAATGTTTGCACATTTACTGCTTAACGGCAGAAACAGAAACCATCAATAATGTATAATTAAATTATATGATTATTTTTATTACATTACAAAAAACACCGTAAAGTTAAAAATTAAACAATAAATTTACTACCATCCAGTAAATTACCTACCACAGATAAAAAGGCCAAGGATTCGTATCACTAAAACAGTAAACAGTTACGAATGATTATTATACATTTCGACGAAAAACATTTAAAAATTAATGTTCAGCGGCGGATTTAAAAATACAACCAGCATGTTGTCATTAAAATTCTCCGAATAAAAATATATATTTCAATAAACATAGCAATAGATGATGATGATTTATTTATCCTTGAAGGGAAAGGCAAAAGACTTAAGTTCATACAGCCAGGTCTTATTTTAGTAATTATCTGAAAATTTTGTTAGTTTTAAAGGCCGAAGCCACGTCTTCATTGTTCTCGATTGAAAGGCCGGCGCCATGTCTTGTCTTATTATTTTCGGTCATAAGGCCACTTCTTTGATGTTTTGAATTGGTCGAATTCAAATCCATAAGCAATAATAATAGAATCCAAATAAAAACCACTTATATTTCCAGATACCCGTTTCAAATCTTATGTTAAGTTTAATTAGTAAGTCTAATTAGTTAATCCGGGGAGTACAATCCAGACGTTTCGACTTTTCTGTTATTATTTTGTTAACCTTTTCCATATATAATCCATGGTCTCCATTGTAACTTGATATTTTCACTTTGTGATATAATATTATTCATTGAAACCAAAAAATTTTTGTATAATAAAAGCTTAGAAATTTTCGGCGCGAAACTACGTCCAGAACGCAGCATCGCGCCGAAAATCTTCACACAGCAATAGGTTAATATTCGTATCATAAAGTTTTTATAGCTGTTAATATTAAAATGTGACGTCACGAATGTAGAATGCAATAGGAGGCGCGCGGGTCGTGTATCCGAGCGGGCGATTAACGGCCGAGAGGCGCGACGCTTTGACAGCTTCCCTTCGCGCCTAAATTCGAAATTGGAACGCGTGAGAACTCTCGCGCCGCCCGGCTCCGGTTACGGCGCGCGTACACATCACCCAGTGAATGAACGCACCGGTGACAATCAATTTGAATGAAAGTCGGACGCGTACTGTCGGGTCCCGTATACATTATAACCGCTACACATTTGGCTAAAGATGCTACGTTGCATAAAAAATCAACACCTGACTATGACCAATGTCCCATCGCTTACATAAAACACACACTTAGATTACAGACTCGTAACAATTGGAGTGATAGATACACACAAAGCAATACAGCGGCGGTAACAAAAGCATTTCTTACCAATAACAAAGCATATACACTGTTAAAAAGTATGAAGTTAAATCTGCTAATTGTTCAGACTTTAACTGGACACGGGGGCTTTGGCCAATATCTACACAAATTTAAATGCAAAGACGTACCGTCTTGTGCTTGTGATCCTAACGTTGAAGGAAGAATTATGCACCTTCTTATAGATTGTCCAAAATATTCAAGGGATAGGACAGATATAGAGATGAGAATGGACAAGAATATAAGTAAAGAAAATCTAAGCGAAATAATTACTTCACATAATAAAGAAGTACTTTTAAAATTTATAAAAAAGATTACACAGGATGCTGTTAAAAGAAATAAAAATAATTAACAAGTAACAATGTACATTTATCGGCTACCGCGATTTGTAGATAAAAATTATAAAAGCAAATAAGTATTTTATAAGCAAACAAGGTCTCCGACTATAGTCCGAAGGATAAAAGAGTATATATAATAAATGCATGCGGGTGTTTTCACGTGAATCGCGAGGAAGTTTCATATCGCAAAGCCGACGAAAATACAAATCAAGAATATTATAAGAATATTTATTTCCATAACCTGCAATGAGGGGTCAATTTTAAAAAGTTTTTATGCCCTTTGTTTTCAAGAAATCAGTCACAGAACCACACGACAATCAGAACTTGTGGAAAGAAAAAAGCTTCCTAGCATGTCATAGATACATATAATTGTACATATTTCGTAGATTTGTGGTGGTTAGCAGGTATCCACCACAAATCTACTTAATACGTACTTTTACGTGACTCGCGCTCTAGTGATAGACTGCAAAAAAACGTAAAAATACTTTGCCCGCATGCCAAGTGTTAATCATCCTATTACTAGCGGTAGCAACTGGATGAATATAGCCGAAGACCGGACCTAATCACATTCCTAGGGAGAAGTCTATATCCAGCAGTGGACTGTCGCAGGATGATAATAATGTTGAATATTACTGCTGGTAGGTCTGAGACATCTACCACCGCAGATCCTATTTCTACCGCCAAATAGTAATGTGCAAACTTTACTGTTCTTGTTTTGAGCCGTTGTAAACTAGTGAAATGAATAAAGGCATTTACCGTCTTAAGGCGACGAGCGCAATATGGTGCTGTTGGTACCATCTTAAGTAACGCCAGATTGTTATGGACAAGCATATCACTTACTATCAAGTGAACCTTACTCGTACCTTCGCTAAATTAAATTAATAAAATACCATCGTACATTGCTATTTTACAGTATGAAGTGTAAAGAGATAGGTAATGCTATGTAGACATTTAAATCAGCAGCTGATCCTGAGGGTCTGGTAATTCAGTCGCCTTATAAGAAATAATCACTTTATTGAATTTACGTCTGTGGAACTATACATAAAGGTTAACCATTCCGCAGTAAAGTTTCTCCTTTCACATTTAACAAAGACAAAAAAAAAGACAAGGTGGAAACGATCTATAAATATATCAGAGGGTATCATAAAACCCGCCTTTTGTAGTTATGGCTGGTTTTTTCCTCAAAAAGTTGCGCCAAACGAAAAATCGTAATTAATCCGGGCGTACACGTCAAAATTAACGTTTCGTCTCACGCGATGTACCGATTCGTGGTTACCCGCGTCCAGTGGTTTCTAAACTGGTGGTGAATACAATAAAAAAAAAACCCTAGAATTCAATATATTATACCATAATAAATTAATTACCAAAAACAAATTAGACTAATATATTCCAATTAGACCATATACTCATTTAAGAAATAAATAGCTTTCTCTTTACAATAATGTACTTATAAAAAAATTTGTATACGTGTAATAAATAAAAAAAATATGTTTTATTAAGTACAAGTAGTTTCCCGTTGCATTTGCAACTAAAAAACAACATAAAATTAATAAATTCATAACGTTGTTACCATAATTATATATATAACTATTTCAGCTATTAAGTTCGCATAGCGACATTCCATTCTACACGGACGCACGCCAAGAAAGGGAAGATATTAGTAGGATAATATTTATTATATGTATGCCGAGAACTTTTCTCTTTGTCATAGTGTTCATAACATAATTAAGTTTTATATATTTTTTTAATTCTCAATGCGATGAGACGAGCAAAGGCGTACATATGATGGTAAGTGATACGCTTTTTTATATTAGTTACGGGTCAATGCTTGACCACGATCCCACCTGGTGTTAAGTGGTGATGTGGTCTATGATGGTAAAGCGCATTAACCTAAAAAGTGCCTATTCACTCTTTTCTTGAAGAAGAAGAAGATAACAACGTAGTCTTGATTCAATAATATACACAACACCACATGGCGCTCTTCGCCTGAGACGTAAGGTGTTATCTAATTACCCCAGTATTTTCACTAGCATACAGCACCGTGCAAACCAGAACACAGTAATGTTTAATAATACTAATCGACAGTAGAAATAGGGGCTGCTGTGGTAACTACCTTGTCGGTCTCTGGTAACGAAGACCTTTTTTTTATTATTTGATGAGGCGATGACACAAGCAAGACGTACACCTGAAGGTAAGTGATATACTTGCCAATATCAATGCGGCGCTGGTTAAGATGGTATACACAGCACCCGATTGCAATAATCGACTTGAGACTACTCAGTGTTAAGTCTCGTTACCCCAGTAATTTCACTAGAATACAGCACCGTTTCAACCGGAACACAGTAATGTTTAATAATACTATTCGGCGGTAGAAATAAGAGCTGCGGTGATACCTACCTATACGGTCTCCTACGACTGTGTTTTTATTACATTACAAAAAACACCGCAAAGTTAACTAGACCATATCGTAACGTTAAAGTTTGAGATATAGCGGCTCGTACTGAATGCTTTACTCAATAATGCTCTATATATGAATGCGGTAAGGATTACATCACGGTACAGACACATAAATTTGACAGGAGGTAGACACAAAAAGTGGACGCCAGCAGTCGTCGGTAAGAAGAAAGGCATTAACGGAGCGTGGAGGAGTTTAAATGATCCAGCGTTAATTAAGAGTATTTCTTTTTATTTAAATCGTTGAACCGCCGTACAATATTTTATTCGTAATGGTCGATCGTAACGATCGCCCTTGTGGTCAAGCTGGAACGGCTCACAAAGGCACGTGTATCATCAAAGCCAAATTATACACACATATCCGGATACTTAAGGTACACGGGGTTTAAGCGGTCCCACACAACACCTCACGCACCCCAAACCTATCTCACCTAGTGGTAGTATACCCTGTTAAACAACAGACTAGGCTCTAGCTCGTGGAGTTAGTGAAAGACAGCCTGTGTCCAGCAGTGGACGTCTATCTAGTAATGAAAAAGTTAAAGATCCGGATGCTTTATTAAATTTCATCACAATATGTTCCTCACTTAAAGTACCTTACACATAAATCAAAGTAGGGGAAAAATGGAAAAGTTTTTATCCCTTGTGCAAGTGCTCCGATGTCCAACCTATTGCATCACCTAAAACTAGGGTACAAAAGGCGGACTTAATGCCTACAGGCATTCTCTGCATAGGAAGTGGGAGATGCTGTGGTAGATGAAGTCTGAATGATATATATTAAGCTAGAATAATAATTATAGTATTTATGTGATACATACATATACTTACTTATACATACAATTATATTAAATATATGAAAATACATAATATATACGGAAGCTGTATCATGAATATTTCTAAAGATGTATCACGAAGATTTCATTGAAACAGCAAACCGAAGGAATTACACCACATAAAAAAACTCACGCTTTAATATGAAAACGTATACTGTTTACATATGGGTTGTAAATAACTGCAATTTGGATTAATAAATTTTTTGTTTTTTGAATTTACATACTAAAGTAATTAAATATATATAAAAGTATATATTTAAAAATAATGTAAACAAAAACAGAAAATTTAAAAGACACCGTTGCGATTAAGCAAACCGTCGAACGAGGGGTGAAGTTGCGCCCCATAAGTCTTCCCTTATCTAAAACCCAATGATATATAATACAATTTGCCACTAGGCCCGTCACATTTCAAATTCGAGACGAGGGTAGTCGGATCTTTGCAACAGAAACGAATATTTGTAAACCGGTTCCCACCCCTCTTGAGTACCGCCAGTTACAGGCAGTCAATTAGCAAAGGAAAGTAGCTTCTGAGGAGTATAACAATTGTCGAAGATAATCTCACCACACGTTAATCACGACACAGTCAAGTTACCAAGAATTAAAAAATAATCTCCTCTTCATTCATCTCAGCCTATTGCAGTCCACTGCTGAACGTAGGCCTCTCCAATAGATTTCCAGCGCGACCGGTCCATT
>DWLS01002900.1:0-16918 GCA_018246255.1 Pachliopta kotzebuea | reverse complement strand
AATGTATAAATTAACATGTGTTGTTTACTTTAAGTTTTTAACACTAAACTTCACTACAGTTAGAAATTTACAGGAGAACAATATCCAGTAAGTAGGGGGTCTACATAACACGGGAAAACCTGCCAAGGGGTTTACGACACAAAAAAGTTTGCGAAACTCTGGTTTATAACATAGTCTTCCTTTAATATTCGATTTAAGTTCTCTTTAATGAAAACCTTTAAATGTGCATAATTTTTTTATGGTTTATAAGGACGCGATTTAATACATATCTTAAAGAAGGCGATATTAGCTTTACACGAGTATATTCTTACGTGTAAACGGTCTACCGTGTTATAGGAGGGATTAGTGTATCCTGTAAATAATACTCTTATTGTAAGGAAAATATAAGAGATGGCTTATCCATATATTGTATAAATCAAAGAAACTGATTTTAGATCAGTTAATTATTATTTACTGCCGTTAGTGGTTCTTACTATAACATTGATAACATAATAGACACAATAAAGTAGAGTCATGTAACCGGCCACCATACCTAAGACAACAGCAGTGAATACCATTCCGCTGCATCCCAGCAGCCAATAGCCAACCGCTTTGGACGTCTTCGGCTTTGGAGTGTTGGAGCAGAACCTTGCAATTATACCATTTGATTTGATGACTTCACTTATCTGAAATTAAATGAATAACCAATAGTTGTTATAATAGCAAATCAAAAAAATATTTTTCATTCCTCAAGATTATGGGCCAAGCAAGATATTCGCCTGATAGTAAATGATACACTTGCCTGTAACTATGTGGTGTTGGTTAAGATGATAAACGAGGCCTATTTACAGCAGAGAGCCTTTATTGGTTCATAGTACAGGTTGCCATGTGACCTTAAGTAGTATAATGTTATCATGTAATTCATGAATACTAAGCAGTAATAAAATAAGCGGAATTATTTCCTCTTACCAAATAAATCAAGTAATGTACCAGAAAAATTAAGAAATTGCAAATATTTTTTTCATATTTACATATATTTATTTTCTAAAAAATTATAGAGAGAAATATGAATATTGCTATATGAAGTTTTAAATAATAATAATTTTTGTCTCACTATAATTTATAAACAATTAAAATCTTTTTATTTAGTCCTGTGTTAAATGTAATATAGCTTACCCGTAAACTCTTGGTATTCCTTAGGGTAAATTGAGTGACGCGCGCAGGAGTAATAATCTCTCTGGTTATTAGTCGTGGTCCAACATTGTATAGTATTTTACTTTTCACCGATCTAATCGGCTGGGAACATCTACATACTTGGGTTAAACCCCACATATTGTTAAACTCTTCAGAGATGCGAACTTGAATGAAAATATCAACATTCAAACGAGAATTGCAATTCACTTTCTGTAACACCTACTCCTGTGTTCCAGAATGATAATGTATTTTTTTTTATCTCAAGATAAACGCAGTAAGCGGTTTTTATAAACTTAGTGTTATCAAATAATGTGATAATATGTTACTGCAATGTTATAAATAACATCTGATTTCATACTGTCCTTTATTATTGTGACCAAAAAACAAATCTTTGATTATTATTGCACAATAACAATTCATAAATATTTAAGCAAAGCTAACTTGTTTTCAATGTGAAATATTAACGTCAGTGTCACATTCGAGATGACAATACTAAATGTTGCCACTAAAAAATATTTTAGCAATACACAAGAATTGCAGTAGTACTTACATATTGAATGTTTTAAAAAAATATCTTTACAAAACTTATGATTAATCTTTAAAATAATAACCGAGACTAGTATATAAAGAATAATTATTTCACTTCGTTATAAACCTATTTACATAAATTACTTTTTAACAACAGATTTAATTTCTTTTAAGAAACATTTGTATTCATCATTACTTTAAATATTTTTTTGTTTATTCATTTTTCTAGAACATATCCATGTGAATAATCATTCCTAACTAAAAATCTTTTCAAGGGAGGTAGGTAGACATAAAATTAAAGACCAGGAAATTTCGATGTCTTGTAAAAAAAACCTTGTTTGTAGTATTTACTTAAATACAAATCACTATGAATAAATGTAAAAATAATGTTTATGTTTCCATTTCTCTGTAGTCATTAGATAATGCCCTTATGTTTCTTAAAGCGTTGGTAAACTCCATCTCTTCCATGCCTTCACCAACATAGTGATGTACAAATGCACGTTTAGCGTACATCAAATAAAACTTTTTACATAACCGCTCCCAAGCAATGCGTATAGCTGAAGAGTTTGATACCATAACCACTGCTCTTTGCAACGCTCCCAAATCACCACCTGGTACTGCAATAGGCGGTTGATAATTTGTGCCAATCTGGAAATTATAACACAGTTCAGTATATTCTTATAAGCATTTACGAAAAAGTTATTTTCAAAAATTCTGCAGATAACGATATTTTTTAAAGTTAAATCTCTTATTTATTCTGTAAGGTGAAATATTATTCTTTAATCTGCAACATTATTGGCGTCTAACGGTTAATATTAAAAACGATGATACTAATCTATTGTCGGAAGAACTTGCCAAATATACCTTAAATCCTGTTGGTGACCAAGTAACGAATTTTATAGTTTTGGTATTTTTTATTTGATTAATTGCTGTGTTTATATCATTTTGATTTGTATCTCCTCTAAAAAGTAAGCAACAGGACATATAATTTCCTTGTCTTGGATCACACTTGACCATCTGATTGGATGGGTCGAAACAAGACATCATCAGCTGATAGATCGACGCGGTTTCATGCATAACTCTTGTCGCGGGGACTAACGGGGCAAACGTAATCAATGGAAAATGAATGCGTGGAAATGGAATGAGATTAGTTCTAAATTCCACCAACTCTACATTCAAAGATCCCTCGAATCTCATTGCGGCTGTCATGCAAGATACAACCTGAAATGGAAATTATGTTTAGTATTTCAGATTGGGTACAAAATTATTAGTAAAAATTTTTTACCTGTGCAATAAGTCTGTTTAAATTTGTATAAGTCGGTCTTGGAACATCCAGCGATCTTGCTAAGATATCGTACAACGCTTCGTTATCAAATATGAAACAAACATCTTCGGTGTCCATACACGCGTGCGATGTTAGAACTGCGTTATATGGTTCAACGATTATTGGCGATACCTTCGGAGCTGGATACACAGCAATTTCAATTTTTGTTAGCTTTCCGTAATCTTTAACCAGTCCTTCCAATAGAAGAGCAGTAAATCCTGCACCAGTGCCTCCGCCAAACGATCTAATTATAATAAACCCTTGAAGAGAATGGCAATCTTCCGCGACAAGTCTTATACGGTTTAGCGCTAAATCGATCATTTCTCGGCCTACACTAAAATATCCTCTTGCAAAGTTACTGGCAGCATCTTCTTTACCGGTGAGTAAAGATGTTGGGGTGAATAGTTGTTTATATGTCCCCCTTCTAATTTCATCTGTAAAATATGGTTTTATACTTTTTAAAACAAACAGTTTTAGTACAATAATTTTAATTAAAAAAATGTGAACGAACCAATAGGTGTTGGTTCTAAATCAATCATAACCACTCTCGGTATAATTTTACCGCCACCCGTTTCTTTGAAAAAGGCTTCATAGCCCCCTTGATCATCTGTATGCTCCAAGAATCCATTAGGCCTTATTCCGTGTTCAAGACAGTACAATTCCCAACAAGCGTTTGCGATTTGAACACCAGCTTGGCCAATATGTATATGAATTACTTCTTTCTAAAAAAGAATCTTAATCATAAAGTGGTAATTTAATATGTTTTTATATGAGCATATTATCAACTAACTCGGGGCATTATTACGGAGATATCACTAAAATTTCGATTTTTGAACGGAAAAGTTAATTACTATGTTTTTACATTGTTTTTATGTAATATTCATGTTAAAAGTAGTTAATTTACCCGCAGATGACATAGTTTGTCAGTAATCTATATGACTTAAAAGAATATAAATTGTATATAAAATTTGGTCAGGAAAAAGCCTGAACCTTTTTTTACGAGAATAAAAATTAATTTTTGTTATTATTTAAACGTACACATTTCTTTTGAATTAGTCTATACTAGTAAGGATTTTATTTTCTAGAAAAAAATATATATATTTATTTGTGCGAAACATGGCGAAGGTATACTTTGAGGAGTTGTTCGGGATAATTCCTGTCGGTACCTTTCACCAATGCAATACAAGACATAATGCCTAATTACTCCCCATCATCTGAATATCTGGCGATCTTCCACTGTATGTTTTAAACACAACTTTTTACCACACACAACTACTTTTTAGAATCAATTGTCCTAAGAGGTATTTCCGCGCCAATATAACATGGGGTTTTTCAAGAAAAGAGCGTACCTATTCCTATTTCAAGGTAAGCAACCCAGTCACGACTACGCTGGTGCTGCGACCGTCTATGGGCATCAGTAATCACATCATGTGTACTGTTCGCTCGTTTGCACACTTTCTTTTTAAAAAAAGCACTGGGCAGATTTAATGCTGCAATTGATACAGGTGTAATTAAAAATGCCCATCTTATAACATGGATAAAACTATAAAAATCATTGTGCTTTGTAAAATGGTATCAAAAACTATCATTCAAAATTCCTGAAAGTTTTTTACTTAGGTGTTACAACTGCTTAACCATCATCATCACCTGTAAAACGCCTACTCCTAAACGTAGGCCTCCCCTAAAAATCTCCACTCCAATCGGTTCAATCCTGTCTGTATCCAGCGGTTTCCCGCGACCTTCTCCAGATCGACGGTCTTTCTTGTAGGTACTTATACCTTTTGTACAGTGCGCGTCACAGGTGTCTGTACGACTTTGACAACTGACAGTACCCTATGACTAGGTATGAACGTTTAACAAATCAATTTTATCGCTGTCGATACTCGCAACATAAATCTAGTCCGTGAGAATTAATACTTAGCTGCCATTTACGACAAATAAGATGTTGGTCCTACTAAAAGAGGCCATCAACAATGTTCAACCTAAAGACTGGTCGAAGGTCGTCAATAAAACTAAAAGGGACATTATGTTTGATTGGGATCGTGACGTTCATGTTGACAACATATTGAATTCGTTATTAATAATATGCGTCACAGATTCAGGTGATGAATTTAGTGACAATTCAGATCTTCTTGACTCTGATATAAGTTTTGATAAATAAAATAAATTTTCTCATGGCAATCTTATAAATATCCTTACTCTATATATATTTTGTTGTTTCATTTTATAATTATAGACATTGTGACGTTAAAAATTTAACTATGCACAATACACGTTTTTAATGTAAAAAAATGTCGACAGCCCATCGTAGCAGTACATCCCATCACTAAAGAAGTCTATGGCGTTACGTTATATGCATAACACTTTGCTTTAATTTTTCTTTTAATTTGATTTTATTTGTAGACTATAATATTTTGGCTGGGTTAAATTTAAGTTAGTACACTTATTAATGGTTTAGTATCTTACGAATGTGGTACAGCTGAAATAGTAAGTCATAATTTGTAAATCGCTGCAACTTTTAAGAGTGCAACGAAGCGTTACTGAAACTGTCGCCCGGGCTTTGCTACAGCGCACAAAGTATAAAGGGTAAGGACTGTATACTTGGTAGCAATTATACTGTTTCAGGACCTAGTATCGAAACCTAGTAATAATACGTTTAATTTTTAGTCTGTGGTTGCTTCTGTCATTTTAGTATAGGAAATGCGAGCTTCATAAGTTGTTCTTATCTATAAATAGTTTTGATAAGGAATTTATTTAATTTACTTGAAGGAGTTTTTCAATCAACTATAATTATTCTTTTAGTGCTGTCTTTAGTAAAAAATGAATTTTGCTGGCAAAGTGGTTATTGTTACCGGCGCTAGCTCTGGTATCGGCGCCGCAACCGCTGTATTTTTATCCAGACTCGGCGCTAAGCTATCGCTGACCGGTAGAAACGTCGAGAATCTTAAGAAGGTAAACAATGATTGTGAGAAGTCGTCGCCTACATTCCTTGTGCCGGCCGATTTAAATAAGGAGAGTGACATTGAGAAAATTGTCAAAAACACCTTAGATCATTATGGACAAATCGACATCTTAGTCAATAATGCCGGTATAATTGAGACGGGGACTATAGAAACTACAACTTTAGCTCAATACGATCGCCTTATGAATACTAATGTCCGATCAATTTATTATTTGACTATGTTAGCTGTACCACATCTGATTAAAACGAAAGGTAATATCGTTAATGTTTCCAGTGTTAATGGTATAAGATCCTTCCCTGGTGTTCTCGCTTACAACATTTCTAAAGCCTCGGTGGATCAGTTCACACGCTGTGTTGCTTTGGAGTTGGCCCCAAAAGGTGTCCGAGTGAATTGTGTGAACCCAGGAGTGATTTTAACGGAGTTGCAGAAGCGCGGAGGGTTAAATGAGGAACAGTATAAGGCTTTCTTAGAGCGTACTAAAGATACACATGCATTAGGTCGACCTGGGAAACCAGAGGAAGTTGCAGCTACTATTGCATTTTTGGCCAGTGATTTGGCATCAAACATAACAGGTGCGAGTCTGCCAGTAGATGGTGGCCGTCACGCTATGTGCCCCCGGTAATCAACCATTACAAATAATATAAATTAATAACTATGTACACTTGGATTTTGTACAATTGCATTGTTTATATATAGCATTTAAGAGTAAATGAAAATAAAATTTTCATAAACTGCCATATTTACATTTTGTTACTGTTTTTATAAATTTACTACAAATAAAGTGCATATTATTTTTTAACTTATTCTTTCTTTTCAATCTGTTCATAATAAATATTATAATAAAAATAACGTTGAAGAAAGTATTATGCACCTTCTTATAGATTGTCCAAAGTATTCAAGGGATGGAACAGATATAGAGATGAGAATGGACAAGAAGATAAGTAAAGAAAATCTAAGCGAAATAATAATGTCAAAATGCTGTTAAAGGAAATAAAAATAAATAGCAAGTAACAATGTACATTTATCGGCTTTTGCGATTAGTTGATAAAAATTATAAAAACAAATAAGTTATTTATAAGCAAACAAGGTCTCCGACTATAGTCCGTTGAATAAAAAAAAATAAAAGAATATATTTAAAATAAAAAAAAAATCTGTACATAATAATAAAACGAAATACTATTTGGTTACAACAGAGATATAAAATGAATTTAAGTATACATAATTAATAATTAAAATGTTCAAGCTTCTATACTAACTAAATTAAAATAAAGTTATGATGTAAGTAGTTAAATGCTTACAGCTTTAATGATTTTTTTATACATATTACTATCAAATAAGTTAGTTTACAAATAAATAAAAATGTATTTATATGATTAATTTGGGAGCTGTGTATCAATGATTAATGTTAGATAATGTATTCTGTTAAAACTTTCTTCAATTAATAATATAGTAAAAAGTAGTTAAAATTATATAAGTATGTCTATGATTATACTAGATATTATTTAAAAAAAGTGCTTGAAATATAAAAATTTCTATGGGATAAATTATCCTTTGCAATTAATATGAACTTATAAAACACTTGTATATCATTTGTATCGCTTTTACTTTTATAATATCAGGTACATATATCACTTGAGTCAGTAAACAGAAAAATATATTAATTCATTATATTGAGGATAAAAAAAATAAATATGAAATAGAATTTTTTAGTTTTTATTCAATAATATTAAAAGTACACTTAACTAAATTTATCACAAAAACCTATAACATACTATCACTGATTCCTGTATCCCAACCATAAACATATGGTATTATATACTAAATTAAATAATAAAGTTGTCATGAAAACTAATTCTTAAATATTATGGTAAGATAATGGCTCTAAGTTTTAGGAAAAAACCAAATAATGGAAGAAATTTACTGTTTTAACAATAGCAATGTTAGCAATTTTATTACATGATATGTATTGGTTAAACGATAAAATAGTTGTCAGTTTATATTTAATTACTATATAAAAACTGAACAACTTTGACAATTACATAAAAAGTGAGCTTTTCAAAAATGAACATAATAAAAATATTTTATTGATTTTGTTAAAGGCTGCTACTGAGACTGAAAAGACTGTTTATAGATCAGAGTAGTAATTATCTTCGTTTCATGGACCATTTGTGCAACATTTAATATGCACTGCGTTATGCACTTGTGTTTTGTAATGTTGCACATTGTGTGTCAATGCTTCCATTGCGTATTACAGATTAAAAAAAAAAATTGTCTATGGTTTCAAGGCAAAAGCAACTGGTTGGCGGGAATGGCGGCGAAGAGTTTTTT
Source organism: Pachliopta kotzebuea (assembly GCA_018246255.1). Taxonomy (NCBI): domain Eukaryota; kingdom Metazoa; phylum Arthropoda; class Insecta; order Lepidoptera; family Papilionidae; genus Pachliopta; species Pachliopta kotzebuea. The sequence continues at coordinate 8,602 of DWLS01002900.1, read as the reverse complement.
AGCTTCGTGTACACAGGCGGCGATTATGTTGTCGAAGGCGACAGGTGCTATATCTCTAATTACTGGTTCCCAATTAGCGTTGATTACATTTCCAATAGTGTTTGCTGGAAGAAAACATTAAAACGTTATTATAGATATAGTCATGTCAAAAATTTCATACTATTATTCAAAGAGGTTTGTAATGATAATTATATATGTGTGAAAAGCGCTGTGAAGAAAAACGTGATGGTAAGTATGTGTATGAGTATTTGCAATTTCACAAATAGATATCTGAATATAGATGGAAAGAAAATCGATGCTTGCATTTTCTATAGATCTAAGATTTCTTTAGGAGGTACAGATACATTATAAATTATAATACATGAACTAAATACTAGCAAGACAAATATTTAGTCGTTAAAACAAGGTAGAGGGAGAGAAAGAACTTTGGCTTTTCAAATAAATTTAAATCATATAAATAAACCCAGACGAAGTAATAACTGAATAGGAAATAAATTTTACAAATAAAACCATAGACAAAATAATGTTCAAAGGTACATAAAATGGATGAATGGTTATTGAAAAGAAATAATACAAGTTGAACTTGAATAAGACGGAATGAGATATGAGAAAGATGCGAAATGGTATCCATGAAATGATTGGAAGACGCAGGAGAATTCCGAACCGTTTACTGGAGCATCAGTTCTGAAGCCGGGATCGAAGCGAACAGCTTCTTGGCTTCCTCCACGCATCTCATAATGATCTCTTTTATAGCGGGCGGTGCGATTTCTTGCATTATAATTTCCCAGTTCTCGTTAATGAATTTAATTGTTGTGTCCGCTGTAATAGAGCTCGTCTTTAAGTAATTTATTCTTATTAAAAAAATGTACCTGGCCGCGTAAAATACCACTTAAGAGATGTTTATAGTTTTTGTCCTACTACCACAAGTTTCATCATCATCAGCCCATAGACTTCCCCCAACAGCGAGGGGATTTGGGTCGTCTCTCTATACGGTGGCCCAATGCTGGTTGGGGAAAGCCCGACCCTCGATTGTTAATTAATTGAGTGCACCACTAGCAGATGAGTTTGACTTGGATCCCGTGAGTTGTTGTGTAGAACCCCTTACATCTTTACTACAAGTTTAATTATTAATAAATGTATTATTACAAAACTATTTGTTAATTAGCAAAATAAGAGTTGTTTTTTTTTATTTTTCATTATTGTTTATTTTTCAATGATTTGTTCTGTTGTGTATTTTATATATTGAATAATAAAACTTGGGGAAATGCTTTGGAGAATTATGACTAACATATCCTTGAGCAATAAAAGCTCAAAATAATGATAGAAAAAATTATTGTCCAGGAAATACTCCTAATTTATAAAAATGTAGATATTAGTTATATAAATCAAACAATTATTTTTTTTAGTAATAGCTTCTCACCCAGTTCCTTGTTCCCGCCGAACAGGTTGGTGAATTTGAACTGCGCCCGGTCCATTTTGTAGCTGTCCTTGTAGTTGGGGATCACCCAATGGCCGTCTTTAGTTTCGTAATCATATTTGATTACAATGTTCAGGTTTGCTGCAATGTAAAAGGAATGACAAAGACGTTCATTGAACACGTGTCTATTTTTACAACCTATGTGGCAATGTTGTAAATGGCGTTTATGTTGAAGCTTTCAAAGTAGTAATTTGTGTCGGTACCGACAAGTTATGTAAAGTTTATACACTTACTTATTTTAATCTTGGCTTGCCCGTTGCCTCTGATGGGAAGGATGAGTACTTGACCATCCATATCGTAGTTGGCCTTCAGTGTTACGTTGGCGGTGAAATCAAGAACCTGTTTGCCTTTCTCTGGATTGATCCTATTAAAAAATATGATGACTATATTAAATATAACTAAAACATATGTATTATATGCAGATACCCACGTGAGTATACTTTCTGGTATGAAAATCGAAATAAGATATGTGTTATTTTTATAAGTTCTTTAAATTCTGAAGCTTCTTAAAGGCGAGTTTCAATAGAGATTGCTATATACTAACTTGTATGAGTTGACTTTAAAATCAGAGAGGCCGGTGACGACGGTGTCGGTGAAGGTGAGTTTGAGAGCCGGGTTGTCCACCACCACGGTGCCAAGCTGTACCGGATCTAGAGGCGCGATGCCGAGTTCAGGAACACCTTCCGCAAACTGTGGCCCGGCTGCCTCGATTGATTTTTGGATGCACTCGTTCAAATTAGGATCCTTGATGGAACACGGCTTTATGAATGACGCTGGAAAAGATGATGAGCATCTACATTACTTTATATACGAGAGAAAAGACTAAACATGCTTACTACGTACATGGTGAGGTATCTAACTACATTCCAGAGTTCGGATAGTTACAATCATAATTTTTTATTTATAATCAGCTACCTCTGTATGTTCATGTTTAGTGATAATGAAGCCGAAGATGATGAAAGTTTGCCTGTTTAAGGTGACCTGAGTCTCATATGATGACAGCTCAAAAACGGTGATGATGTTACGAAAACAGATTACGTAATATACATCTGCATAATTTCTGTGATAGTTAAATATATTATTTGTTTGGCGCCACTATATAACAATTAAAAAAAGCTTACACAAGAACTGAAAAAACAAAATAACTGGGCCGTAAGAACGATTATAGCTTGGTGTACAAATTCATTCGCCACGTTGAGACATTCTTCCTTCATATCGAAACTGAGGATATTACACTATACCCCATTTCAACATTTCACTTGTAACCAATAAAAAGTTTTTGGACGAGTTTCAATTCGTAACTATTTCAAGCAAGGCTTTCGCCTGATCGTAAGTGATACATTTGCCAATATGACTCTGGTTAAGATGGTATACACAGCAACATTATTCACGTTTTTATAAGACATAAGGTATTAAGTCTAGTTACCCCAATAATTTCACTAGCATACAGCATCAAACCGGAGCACAGTAATATTTGCACATTACTATTTCCTGGTAGGAATAGGAATTCCGCTGGCACCTATTTAGGCGGTAATCCACAAAAGAGATCTACTAGCAGTAAACTTGGATCCCAATTTGATTTCAGGAACACAGGAATGGTCATTTGGTACAGTAATCAAATAATTTCTAACTCGTCTGCCTAACAAGCGCTGTCGTCGCTACCTAACATATGTAATTATATATTTATTTATGTATTTTCATATATTTGTATATATATGAGATGCCTGTAGAAGAATGCGGAATGAAGAATGTCTGTAGGCATTAAGTCCGCCTATTGGACACTAATGTTAGATGTTTCAAAAAAGTTTTTTAAATTAAAAAAATTGTTATAAAGTTAACAGTTAACAATCTGGAAAACCCGGAGTAGTACTAGTGGTAGTTCTCCGTTGCTAAAGACCATCTAGGTGGTACCACTGACACTGCAGACATTACTGTGTTCTGGTTTGAAAGACGAGCTAGTGAAATTACTGGGGTAGACTTATTACGTGTCTCAAGGTGACGAGCGCAATGTGGTGCTGTCTATACCGTCTTAACACTACGTTATGGTCAAATGTATCACTTACCATCAGGTAAGCACTTTGCTCGTCTAGTACATTAAAAAAAAATAAGAACAGCTCTCATAGATATCTAATATCCATTAACCCACACTTGATCAGCGTGGTGGTGATGAATAAATTGCCTTCAATTTCTACAAGTGAAATAGTTCCTTGGGTCTAAATAATGGGACCATTAAAAAGAGTTTATTGTAATTTATACTATATATTTCATACTGTGTTCGTCAATTAAAAAAATATATATGCCAACTTCACAATCTTGTTATATTATATTCAAATATTACTAAGGCTAATTAAATTTATGTTCATAAGACTTAAAAGAAAGTAATAGTTATTTATTAATCGTATCAAGTACAACCGGCGACCACCGGTCATGTGGCAACACTGCGCACTGCCGTCGCCGTCTTACCCAACAAGTGGAATTCCTTCGTTACTTTATATCTGTATTTCAAAATTGTTTACTGTATTTAAATTTTGTTGTGGACATATGAAGTATATGTTCTCAACGATGACATTGTCGGGTTGAGATTGCATATACACTCAGCTTTAGGACCTCTATACTTAACATAGCGCTAATTAAGAACACGTAACCGTACAGATAATATTTGTTAGGATATAAGTTATATATTAAAAGAAATGGACAAGCACGATATTCTGTAATGAAGTACACAAACAAAGAAGATATGTTAAAAGAAAGGACCGGTTTTAAATACCATTAATTAAATTTGAAGACCGGAATAGTTTCCTTTCTCTGACCGCAAAATATTCACTTCGAAGAAGGCACCTCATGATGAATTGTATACGTTATATATTTAGCTACCAGCAATCAAAATATCATGTAGTTTGTATTTAGTATTAGTAGTCTCTCTCCTTTTTAATGCTTGCTCATAACGCGGCGCTGGTTAAGATGGTATACACAGCACCACATTGCGCTCATCGCCTTAAAACGTCAAGTGCCTCGTTACTATAGTAATTGCACTAGCTACAATACCGTACAAACTGTAACATAGTAATGTTTTTTTATATGTTCCTCCGTATTGTGGGATAGGGTGTTTTTATTTCTTTTTCAACTTTCCTCTAACATATATTTCTTTATTCATTCTTTCTTTTCCTCATTCATTCTTTTCTTTTTCGTATCTTTAAAATTTTTCAGATTAACTCAGTAATGTTTGCACCGTATCTTTCTAGACGATCTGTGGTAACGAAGACCTACCACGTACCACCAGTAAGATGTATAATAAAACGTTCTATGGTCTTTATGTTCGACCTTTACTATAAAATGTTTTTTGGTTGTGGTTAAGACTGTTTACACTACATCACATCATATTTTAACAAATGTAATATGTTTTAGTACCTTTTAAAATTTATCTAGATAAATACAAGATCTGCAACCGATAAATGAATGAAAATAGTCCTAATTATCATAAATAAAGTATAAGAACTAAGGTCACCGACATAGCTCTAAGAATTGCTAAACTAAGTGGAAATAGACAGGAAATATTACTCGGAGGACTGAAAGCCGATGGGGCTGTAGGGTCCGGGAGTGTCTGTGTTCCTGGTCTATGAAGATTCCTTACCTAGTAAAGACCAACGATGTGGTGAAATTCGTGAGAATCCACCAACAGTGCGTGCAGACAGCGAAAGATCGATCGGAGTGGTGATCTTTGGAGCAGGCCTATGTATAGCAGTGATCTGCCGCAGACTGATGATGATGATAACGATGAAATAGTTGAAACATCAATTATCAATAGAATCCATGTCTCAAATATTAGTAGTTTTTTTAAAAAAAATATGATTATGTTTGTTTATGTAAGTAGTTAAGTAAGGTTGCGTGCGCCTTGATGTCAGCTCTAGGCGTCCTTCTTAACGCGCTTGGCGATAAGGCTTCCGGAGCACGCAACTACTGAGAGATTAAAATGATAAATTTGACTTTGAGCTTTTTTTTAATAGGATGAGGCCACGAGAGGAGCAAGGCATTCACCTGATCGTAAGTGATACGCTTGCCCATAACGTGGCGCTGGTTAAGATAATAAACACACCACATTGTACTCATCACCTTGAGACTTAGTCTTAAGTCTCATTACCTCAGGAATTTCACTAGCCTATAGCATCCTTTAATACACACAGTAAGGTTCGACTGCAATAGGAGCTGTGGTAGTACCTACGTAGACTAGGTTACAGCAACAGAAACCTACCACCAGTAAACTATCTGTATACAAAAATGAAAAGTATATACAGTTTGAGAATGCTGATCCCTAAGATCTTCTCCATCAATATTATTACAATATTTATTATGTACTAGTAAGATTTTGCATTAACTCAATAATATGGTAAAAGTTACATCTGCATTATAAGCGAGCTGGTGACTGAATTTTAATGAAATTTTGCCAATATTTGGCTCAAACTACAACATTGATGGTGAGTTTTCTCTGATTATTCATTGAATCTACTAATACAACAGCTATTTTCATACATACATCCGTTAAGTATATTTACTGGTGGTAGGTCTCTGTGTAATGTAAATAGTAATGTACAAATATTACTGTGTTTACTGAAGGATGCTGTATGATACTAAAATTACTGGGGTAACGAGATTTAACACTTTAAATCTCAAGGCGACTAGCGCAATGCGGTGATAAATATACCATCTTCACCAGCAACTCTTTGTTATTGGCAAGTATCACTTATCATCAGGTGAACGCTTTAGAGTATGCTTAATGGGAGTACTTCATCATCAGCTATATTGTCAAAAACTTAAATGTTTAGTTTCTTAATTATCACTGTCGTCCGTGTACAACGGTCCTGTATGTTAAAGTTATTTGAATCCAGCTCACTGTTTACAAGTTCACTGTAAGCGCGGAAACGTTAACATTAATGGTTCAAGTTTGTTTACATAACAGTATATGTAAATGTTGTTTTAATTTAAACGACAAACAAGGGCATGTGAAGTTAGGAACCGGACGGTTTCCAATAGAAGACACTTGGAATGGACACGAACCAATACCGGTTATACGAATGACCTGAAGTTATCGATTAATAGATTAATTGAATATATAAAAAATAAACGTATAAAATAGCGGACTTAATGGCAAAGGGTATTTTTTCCCAAACTACCATAATATTGTACTTAGACAATAATTAATAAGGAACGTTTGCTGAAAGTAAATAAGAAATATTACATATCAATACGTGCATACAAATATGAATAGTATAAACACCACAGAACACGTGGAGTTTATATTTCAATGGTTTATATCACTATTAATAAGTTTATTTATCAATATATTCAACTTTTTTTATTAGATTTTGCAAGAAGACCAGCGAGACGTTCACCTGATGGTGAACTCTTGCTTATAACAAAGTAGCGGTGCTTAAGATGATATATACTGCGCCGCATCAGACTCCCCGGCTTGAGACATAAAGGTTTCGTTATCCCAGTAATTTTACTAGCTACAGAACACTTCAAACTGGAACAAATTAATGTTCGCACCGTAATGTTTGTCGGTTGCAATAGGAGCTGCGGTAGTATCTACCTAGTCGGTCTCCGGCAACAGAAACCTATGTACCTCCAGGGTACAAATTATTTGTAATCTGTCAAAACTGCAGCAAATCATTTAAAAACAGTTCAAAATATACATACGCACCGTTTGAACGGAAAATTTTCTAATACCGTCTTTCTGAGTAATTGTTTAAACAAATATTATACATCCAAATGTTGATTCAGGTAATGTAGCGAGAAATAGCATAACAAAAAATGGTAGTACGTAGTAAAGTTGAAAGCTGCGTTATTTACCAAATAATAAAATTAAATATTATAAAAAATATGTTTAAATTTTAAATAATTCAGCTTAATAAGTCTCTTTAATATATATGTTAATTATAACAGCATTTCTTTGTTTTACAGTAAACTAATAAAAGAATATTTTAACTCGTCTTTGAAGATTGCACTAAAAACGAATTTAAATGTTTTTTAATAAGAGTTTTATTAAAATCCCTTGTAATGCTTAAATTGTATTTTAAAATTTTCTATATCCTTATTTCCTTTCATCCATTCATTAATCGAAAAATAAATACAAATTATCAAGAATAATAATATCTCGTTAGATTTTAATATTTTTTCTTTATGTCAATAATATTGGCTCTATATGCAGAGAACCAAAATCTATTTTAAATAAAAAGTACTCACGCAAGGTTCCCGCCGAAACTCCTGCCAAAAGTGACAGGGCCGCCATAATGTACACTGTTACACGCATTTTTTCAAGTCAGGATAAAATCAGGATAATTAAAAGGTGAGCTAAAGTAATACGGAGCTTGTTTATTACCCGACAGGCTTCACACTGCGAACAATTTTAACCGCGCCTGTCTTTTATATGTTACGCAAAGGTACAACCAGTAGGTTGTAATATACATTGATGTCGGGCAACACAGCATACGCACACGAGTAAACCTTTGGCTTATTTGTGTATTTAAACTTATGTTGATCTACGTACCGTTTAGGAAATTTGTCACGTTTTTTTACAATAACTTGAGAGATTCTGTTTAAACAAAAAGTCGAGATGAGTGGGACGTTCACCTGTGTAGAAGTATTATTACCATACAACAATGAGACGTTGGTTAAGATGATTATACATTACCAGATCGTGCACTCCTGCCGAAGGTCGTTTTGGAAGGTACCACAACCGTAGATCCTGACCTGTAAGTTCGGAAGGCGCTGTACATTAAATGTTATTGCTCAGCAATGCGTCATTTACAGCAGGAAATTCGATGTACGTAATAATGATTATAAGAAAAAAGTCCTATTCATTCTTCACTTCAAAAGCCTACAAGTACTAAAAGACTTACTGCAGTACTCAGTACTAAAAAAGTTATTTTTAATCTTCACTTGAAGAGTCCACAAGTACTAAAAGATTTATTACAGTACATAGTACTAAAAAAGTATTATTCACTTTAGCACAAACGAAACAAGAGAGAAAAAAAATTGTAAGAGAAACACAGTAGAGAATGAGAAAAAAAAAACAATTAGAGGCAAAAAGAAAAAAAGATATTAAAATCAATTATACTGGGAATACAG
>DWLS01002899.1:0-16923 GCA_018246255.1 Pachliopta kotzebuea | reverse complement strand
AAATTTAAACCGGTTTTTGCAACCATCACTATAAATACGGCCGCTCCACCGACGAAACGGGATTCGTTAGCTAGCCGACGAACAGTACAGACCTCTAAAATACCAATAAACAGACATCAGATTCCATTTGTAGTCTTCTTTCAACATGAGTCATCATGATGGAAGTAACGGTGACATCAGCAATGCTGACGTCACAATTTTTAAAAACACTTCTGTATCGCCTTCGACGCCTTATATATATACTATGTAGTTAAAGGTACTACCAAATTTCGTTTATGCTCAAAATTCAACTTTCAGACTTCACCTACCACGACAACTTCTACCTCCTAAGCTGACTAGCAGAGAATGTATAAGCATTAAGTCCGCCTATTGAACCCTAAATTTAGGTGTTCTCAAAAAGGTAAGAAATAAACAAAAAATCCAAAATTTATTTAATTTTGGTATTAGTCTAAAGGATTTTTTTAGTAATACTTGTCACTAAATGAAAATAGGAAAAAAGTTAGGCAATTTCATATACTTCAAGACATACTTCTCTTTAAATATTTATAAACAATTGCATCATAAGACAATCATCATCATTACTAGCCGATAGACGGTCACTGCTACACATAGGCCTTACCTCTATAATGAAGGGATTTGGGCCATCTACTACCTCATTGGCCCAATGCTGATTGGTAGTGTTACGGTTAATACTGTTCAATTAATCAATCATAATTTGTTTAGGTCTGTATTTCGACCTCCATAACAACTCCTAGAACCCAAGCCAACTTCACCTGCTCATGCAAACTGTTAATCAACAAACTGGATTGGCTCTCCACCAACCCGCATTGGGCCAGCGTGGTTTAAAATGGCCCAAAACCCTGTACTATTGTTGTAATGACCAGTTTACAATCTGCTGTTTCCTTCGAAAAGTGACATAGGGATGTTATTTACTCTTTCATTTCCTCTTTTCTTTTCCTTTTATCTTTATACTTTTCCTGTTTACAATTTGTATTTCTTCTTTCATTCTGTTATCTTCAACTCTCTCAACTTTTCTATCTCCTCTTATACTCATCGCCTCTCACACTTCTGTCGCTGCATATTCTTACTTCTATCAGATCACATTTCTTACTTCTATTATTTATTTGTTTCGCTTTTACAATGAGTTTTTTTTTTTATTTTATTACATTATTTTCTTTCTTTGTTTCTACAGTGTATATAGTCGACTAATATTCGTGGTACTTACGATAGCGAGCTCCTCAGTTATAGGCTTCCCGCCTGTCACCGCCGGCTTAGAAGCGGTGAGCAATTTATTTCTGGCGTACAGCACTCGTTCTGCGAGTAAAATAATATTTATTACTTACTACTGTGCGGTAGACGATATGGAAATTCGGTGAGGATAATGAAAATGGAAAATTAAATAAACACTTTATGTGAAATCTGATTGTAAATGATACGCATAACATAGCGCTAGAGAAGATAGTATGGGGTCTCATATAACACTTCACTAGACCCCAAGCCAAGCTCACAAGTTCGTAGCGCAACCTGCTCATCAACAAACTTGGCTCTGGCTCCTCACTAACTAACATTGAACCAGTAGGATGACCCTAACCCCTTCACTAATAAGGAAGGTCTCCGTTAGATGACCACCAGAAAATTTGTTTATAATTATTATAAGGAGAAGGGATCATCATTAGTCAATACGCGTCTACAACTGGACATAGGCCTTTCCCACTAATGTGGGCATTCGGACCGTCTCCTACCACACTGGCCCAGAGCCAGAGCCTCTCCTAGCTTATTTTGATTAGCAGGCTTCACCACGAGCAGATGAGGCTAGCTTAGATCCCGTAGGGAATTGTCCCCTTACTGCAGCTATTAACTATTAAGTCAAAATAATCAAACCGTAGAATTCTTCTTGCGATGTCCCAAGAACAGTTTTCCTGAACATCCTCAATATAAACTATACGAAAATGAACCTCTCAGTTTGAGAAGATCCAACAGTTAAACAAACAGTTAAATAAATTAAGCAACTATCAAAATTAACTTAAGATGATAACTTAATTAGATTGTAATCAAAGCTTTGGATTTTGGATAGAAAGTACTTAATTGACTATAAATGAATTGATCTATAACCACGTCTAAATCCAACGCTCACTGACGATCGACAGCAGAATTCTCCATGTTGAAGATTTAAATTGGATCGGAGTGAATAAATCGGAGCAGTTCCATCCAATGCCAAGATCAGGAGTGACGGTTCCTAGGTGAGAAGTGGTGAGGAACGTGAACGGCGTTGGCTGTAATTGAGTTCGTGTGGCACGCTCTTACATGTCAGCTTTCCATCAACTACTATACTACTGCATGTGGGAAATATTGATACTGATTTTATATTTAATTTAAACATTTCACATTGCGGTCGTTGCTTTAAGATATAAGTTGTTAAGTCTCGGTATCCCAGTAATTTCACTATCATACAGCACCCTTCAAACAAATAGACATTAAGCTTAATAAATGTGCACAATGCTGCTCAACTAAATAAAGAAATGATGCTTCGTATGTAAATTTCTTTATGAAGGAAACCAGCACCATATTTCCTTCAGCTGTGGAGACCAGAATTTCACCGGCTAGAAAAACCTTTGTGTTATTTCCTAATTACAAAAATAATTAAATTCTCAATGATGATGGACCATAACTTGAAGACGAGCAAGGCGTTCAGCTGAGGGTAAGTGATAAGCTTGCCCATAGCACACCGCTGGTTAAGATGGTATACACAGCACTACATTGCACTCGTCGCCTTGAGAGTTAAGGTGATGTTACCACAGTAATTTTCGTAATTTCGTGTAACTAAACAGAACAGTAGTGTGATTAGGTCTGCAGATAAATAAAGAAGAATGTAGCTAGGCAGTTTAGATCGAAAAACCCTAATATTATCTGAACTCCGCTTGCTGTATTGTTTTAGAAATGACCTGAGACCTTTGTGCTAGAAGGCTAAACGACGAAAAAATAATCATTTCTCAGCATCGTATAGGTCGATTTGATTTTTAACATATTATGCTTGGTATATAAAGGGTCTTACACAACTTCACCTCCTCGTGGTGCACTCTGCTCCGGCTCCACACCAGTCTGCATTGGGCCAGCGTGGTGAAAGACGGCTATATCACCCCACTATTAAGGAAGCCTTATGTCCAGCAGTGGAAGTCTATCAGTTAATGATAACTATGCGCGGGGTGTAAGGGGTCCCACACAACAACCCACGGAATCCAAACCAACGTCACTGAGGTGCAATCTGGTAATCAATAAACTTGGCTCTGGTTCCTCAAAAATCAGCATTGGCCAAACGTGGTTGGAGAAGGTCTAAAATACTCCACTATTGGAAGAAGCCTCTGTCCAGCAGTGGGCGATTCTTGGCTGAAGATGATATCTCTCGGGGTATAAGTAGTCCCACACAACAACTCACGACACCAAAGTAAATTTTATTTGCTTTTGGTGCAGCCTGCTAATAAACAAAGATAGCCCTTGCTTCGTCAACCTGGATTAGGCCAACGCGGAAGGAGACGGCCCAAATTTTTATTAAGAGGGGCTGTCCAACAGTGGACAGAGAAGTTAATAGTTAGATAATTAACTAAACATTCATATTACCTTCAACATATGCTGGCGGATGTTCTTGATTATCCCGATACATACTGATAATGTCTCTTGCCGCAATATCAGCTGATTGATATAAAATATTGTTGTTGTTGTGAGCCAGTGGAGTCAGTGTTGCCAGGATCGCGTTGTGAACTCGTTTTGTTGCAACACGTCAAACAGTTGCAGAGGTTGAATGCGAAATGGTTTGCAATTTAAGGTGTTCGCCGCGGTAACCGTGAAATCTCGTTTATTGCATATGTGCATTTTAACACGAAAGCCTTCAGTACAATCATACAGACAGCTGTGATTGACTTGACTTGTTTTTTTTTAATTTTAGGTAAATTACTAATATATTTCAAAGGTAATATTGAAAGAAAATTGTAAGTCACGCATATAAAAGTGTATTATAAATTATGGATGAATGGGCCGTTCTAACAAAAGCACTTGAGTGTGATCAAACTAATGTTCCGACAACTGTGTATTGTATGACTTTTTAATGAATAAACTAATTACATTTTGATTATGTTTATTGTTAATAATTACTTTAGTAACTATAGTGATGTCTAGTTAAAAGCCTATACAAAATATCACTTGTAACAGGCAACACTAAAGTTACTAAATTAATACGACGTTTAGTTTTCTTTAAATATACCTTACATACTAAAGTCCTGTTCCTTTTATTAAGTTTAATACTCTTTATTGTTGAAGTTAAGGGTGTAAGAGGTCCCATACAACAAACGGGGTCCAAGCCAACTTCACCTGATTGTGATGCACCAACAAACGAGGATCTGACTCCAACTCGCATTGGGCCAGAGTTGGAAATTGTCCAAATCTCACTGTTGGGGAAAGCCTATATTCAGCAATGAATGTCTATCAGCTGATTATTGAAGAATTGGCTAAGTAGGGTTTCTTAGAATATGCCTATGTTCAGTAGTGAAGCTGTAAGATGATGATGATGACTATGTCAAATTTGGAATTTCATCAACATTGATAACTAATTTGAATATTCATCATCATTATCATCAGCCGATAGAGAATAGACGATCTCTCACCATGCTGGTATAATGCGAGTTAATATGGAGCCAGAACATCGTTTCTTAGTACACCATGTCCAGGAGAGGTTAGTTTGGATCCCGTGAGCGGTTGTGTGGGACCTCTTACACCCCCTGAATATCTTCTGTATCTATATATGTTAACAGTTAAACTATATTTCACTGTCGGTAATAAGCTGAAGTATCTACTTATAACTAAACTAATAGTAGTTATGTTAGATAAAGCCTTTAACTTAGCTTTACATATGTTACTTAAATCAAATTTCGTATCGCGAAAACATAATTTCGCTGCGAAATTTCAATCTCACCACCGATCGACCTTCCTCGGAATGAAGGTTATATTTCCGTCTTCCCTTCACCTTACTTGATGGATCCATTTAAATCTACTGCACACCTGTCCAGCATTTGAAATGACGACGGAGGACTTGTGAAGTTAACGTTTCAACACGGAATTGAAGAGCTTAGACGTTTTGGTTTCATTATCATTATCAACCAGACGTCTGTTGGAATTAGTTATTAATGATTTCTGACATAATTAGATCCTTCGTAAATGATGCTGGTAGGTCTCTCTTGCTAGAGACCGTCTAACTAGGTCACAGCTCCTTACTGCCAAATAGTAATGCAACCATTACTGTGTTCTGGTTTGAAGAGTTCTGTATGCTAGTGAAATTACTGGGGTAACAAACAACACTTTACGTCTCAAGGTAAGCTCAATGTGGTGCTTTATATCTTAACTAGTGCCATTTTATAGGCAAGCGTATTACTTACCATCAGGTCAATAACTTCCTCGTCTCGTTGCTAAGTTGAATAAAAATAAATATTTTTCATTTGTATTATAAATATAAGGTATACGGTTTGGGGTGTAATTGATCCCACATAACAATTCATTGGACAAAAGCCAATCTCATCATCTCGCGACGCAGCCTGATAATCAACAAACTAGGCTCTGGTTCCTAACTAATTTGCACTGGGCCAGCATTGTGAGTGTTGGCCCAAAGCTCTCCGTTTTTAAGGGAGGCGTATGTCCAGCTGTCGACGTCTTCGGCTGATGATGAATTTTATATTTAAAGGTTCAATAATAATAAAACTAATGAGAAATTTAAAAAGTTCTCTTATATAGTGTACTTACATAAGGACTGTTATTTTAATTTTATAGAAAAAGAAATAATAATAAGGAAACCAATTTTGTCTATTTTTTAATCCATTTTAAGATTAGATTCCTTTAGATTTTTTAACAAAATATTCCTCATAGTTAATCGGTTAAAAATAAGCTTTGAGAGAGGGAAGATTAACTACTCGTTCATTCGTCTATGGTAAACTTTATTGGTGAGATAAGCTCAAGTATTCAATGCGCTCATGTTATTATTGGCGTGATACAGCACTGTTAGCTTCAACGACTAGCTGCAGCACGGTCTGATGAAACAGTTTGCACCTTAAAAGCTGGTAGTCACGCTCCGTAAGTTTACCTGCTGTCGATATATCGCTTCGCAGTAAACTACGTCTTAAAGTCAAGGTAAATACTCCATGCTAGCTATTTGTAACTTGATGGTTAGTTCAAGTATTAAATTGTTTTGTATAGACTATGGTACTTTCAATAGAAACCCGAATTTTATAGCTTGTTTTCAATAGTTTAACTTTTCTTTTGTCGCGGGGTAAATTTCCAAAAAAGATATCATACTTTATACGAAGACCAGCAGCAAAAAGCCCCGGGATCTACGAAACTTATCAATGCTTCTCTGTAGTTATTTGAGCCGTCTCCCACCACGCTGGCCCAAATCGGATTATTGGGAAACCAAGATCGTTTATTGATTACTAGGTTGCAAATTTCAAATCGGAATACAGTAATGTTGGCAAATTACTATTTGACGGTAGAGATAGGTGCTACGATATCTCTCTAGACGGTACAAGGTAGTTGAGACATGTCATATTCATACATTTTTTGGAGATCGTCACAATTATAAAGACTAATACAAAGCCGCGTAGCTACATACCACATGTAGATATACCACCGGCTCCAGATTGGGTAAATCCGTGTGAAATCCGACGACTGCTGGTGGAGTGCGAAATGGTGTACGGATTATCCGGAGCAAGCCAACTGCGGTACTGTACTTATTTTTATTTGCAACGCCTGCACATGCGCCGTGAGAATAACACAATTAACTTGCATTACACTTAAGTTAAATTAAATTTATATAACTATAACACTTTATGTAGACAAGCGCAATGTGGTGCTGTGTATCTTAACCAGCGCTTTGTTGTTATAGGTAAGCGTATCTCTTACAAGAAAACAATAATTACAAGTGGTTTGGTGATAATCAAATTAACTGGAAATTCGACCAAGGTAACGGGTTCGAATCCGGGTTGTACCAATGAATTTTTCAATGTATATGCAGTTAATATACCAACTAATATTACATGCTTTAAGACATGTATCAAGTTGCGTGGCTAAAAAAAACTGGAAATGCGATACTACCATCAGTCTGTAGACGTCCACTGCTGGAGATAGGCCTCCTTCTATAAAGAGAGGATTTGGGCTAGGGTTCTATGAGTTTGTTGTGTGGGACCCCTTATACCTCAAAACGTATATACAGTAGTAAATATTTAGAATAAAACTAAATATTTTTTAACGAAGAGATGAGCAAGTTGTTCGCCTAATGGTATAGTAAGTGATACGATGCCAAAACTGACGTTGCACTGGTTAAGATGTATACACAGCACCACATTACGCTCGCCAATATAAAACATAAGTTGTCTCATTACCTCAGTAATTTCACTAGTTACAGCATCCTTCAAATCTTAACATAGTAATGTTTGCATATTACTATTTGGCAGTAGAAATAGGAGCTGCGATGGCAACAGAGATCTACCACTAGAGAATACTTATTAAACTTAAGTTGTTTATTAAATCAAAATATCTTTTACTATCAACTATCATATATTCACTAAAAAGCTTTGGAAGGCTCCAATTTCCATGGTATAGTAAGATTACTATACTTTAGGCAACAATTATAATTATAGATGATAATAGAAAAAGTATATTATTGTTATCCAATACAAAAGTTATATACAGTTTGAAGCAAAAGCTCGTCAGTATAAACGTCATGCGGCTTTTTATGACGGTGACGAGTCATTCCGTCATAAACACCGAAAATTATAACACGCAGTAATCTAAGTTTTAGTGGGTAATAGTATATTATTTTAAAAATAACTTAGGTTGTAAAAACAATCGGTATATCGAAAGCGCTTTGAATTTTCTACGAGCTAGATCATATCTCGTAAAACGGTATACTACTTGATCGAAAGTATACTAGATTTGCTTACTCACGCCACTTTCGGTGGTACTGGTAACTGGTAACCAGTTGCAACCTAATCAAACTTTTCTATTACCATGTTGTTATAGTAACAGAAAAACTTTAGTCTATTACCTTACTAATTCAGTGTAGAAGAGATGTGCTGACTTAAATACTCTGTAACGCTTATAACTTTCAAACCGGAACAGCAACATGGATATCCTTTAAGGATAAAATGATGTACAGGATATGGAGACGAAGAATACATAACAAAATGTCACTGAGGAAGAAGAAGAGAAAGGAAGATAGAGAACACTCACTGAGAATCGAACTCAAAACCTTAGTATCCGAACTTTGAACATCAACCGGTATGCAAGACATTCTAATCATCATCATCGTCATCAGATGATAGACGTCCAAAGCTGGGCATATGCCTCTATTATTAGTAGAAGAATTTGGGCCGTCTCCCACCACGCTGGCACAATGCGAGTCGATAGCCATAGCATCGTTTGTTGAAGGCTGCAAGAGCATTAGAGGTTTGCTTGAGTTTCGTGAATACTTGTGTGGGACCTTTTACACCCCTTGTTCTTCTCTAGTAGTTAAAAACCATTGGTTATTACTTAAAAATATTTCAACTTAAACTTAAAAGCTTGAGCAGAAAAGTAAAGATATTCTATTTACATTCTTACCTTCAAACGTTTCCTCCGTGTCAGGAGACAGCAGTAAGATCCTTTTATCAAACTCCTCACCACATGGTAACTTCTTCCACCACCTACTCTTCATCTTCTCATAGTCCATGCTGGTGAGGCTTTCGGGGATTTTGTTGTATACTATGAATTTTGTCAGCTGATCCATTTTGATTACTTTAATGATATCATCATTAATTTATTACTTGTGATAGGTTTCCGTTGCTACAGACCGTCTAGGTAATTACCACTGCAGATCCTATTTCTACTGCCAAATAGTAATGTGCATTACTGTGTTCCAGTTTGAAGGGTATGTTAGTGATTACTGGAGCAACGAGACTTAACACTAGAGCGACGGATTGAACTCGTTCATCTGCTTCAGTGATATGCTTGCTCATAACGACGTTGCTCTAGTTAAGGTTTTATACAAAGCATCTGAGACGTACGGGGTCTTATACAACAACTCATGGGATCTGAACCAACCTCACCTGCTCGTGGTACTGCTAATCAAAGGACAAGGCTCTGGCTACCCTTCAACTCACATTGGGCCAGCTGAGTGGGTCCAAATGCTTTTATAATTGGGAGGCATATCTTCAATAATGGACGTATACGGGCTGATGAAGACAGTATCACTTTGAGTCGTGATTTAGTGTCTCGTTACCCCAGTAATTTCACTAGTATACAGCACCTCTCAAACCGAAACATAATGATTAGGAGCTGCGGTGGTCCTACCTAGACGGTCGGCAAAAGGAACCCACCACCAGTAAAGTGGTTTTAATGTCATTGATGATATAGATGAAGATGATGAACTGTCCGACGTCGGTGTAGATAAGCGTGAGTCGTTAAGTCATTGAAAATCGACTTGATAAAAAGTCGCAGGTATTGATGGTTGGTTTTCTATACCACGAAGATGTTGTATACCATCTTCGTGGTATAGATATAGCATATGGTGTAAGATGTAACCCTGATGGTATGTAATCACCGTAGCCTGTAGACGCCAGTACTAGAGACACCACTAACGCGTTGTCCTCTCACGCTCTTTCTGAAAGACTGTTCTGTAGTTCTATGGGAGATCTCTGATACCGACTGTACGTAACCATTGAGGTTATGTGGTTATGAATCTCCCATCAAAGATATATGGGTTTGGGTTAGGTAAGATACCGTAAAGCGGAATCCGATCGATGTGATGAAGGTGGAGCGGTTAGCCGGAGCGACCGCAGCAAACTGCGAAGTAGTTCCGTGAACAGCGCCAGAGTTCGGAATGCCTATGCAAATCGTATGCCTGCATACATCCCTAAATCTTAGCCTAAATCTAACTTATCCATCAAGCTAGGAATAAGCTTTATCTATTTGGAAACTTTCAAAGTCTCCGCGTGATTTATCGTAGAACATACAAAGTCAGTTATATGTAAATATGTGTTTGAATTTCGTTGCGGTCGCGTCCTGGTCAAACAGTAAAGTCGACCAAAATGAAAATTGGCATTAATATAGGGGTTGATATGATGGTTCTCAGCTATATCCGGTTCCGGTCGATCAACCGGAAGTGATGCTGAAAGTCCCTGAATACCATAACTATGCACATTTTTGGTATTATTCTTATACAAATATATTCATAGTATAAAAATTACTATTTATATGTACTTCCGGTATAACCGTTCAACCGGAAGTGGGGGCAAAAGTCACTAAGTACCTTAACGGTGG
Organism: Pachliopta kotzebuea; assembly: GCA_018246255.1. Taxonomy (NCBI): domain Eukaryota; kingdom Metazoa; phylum Arthropoda; class Insecta; order Lepidoptera; family Papilionidae; genus Pachliopta; species Pachliopta kotzebuea. The sequence goes on along the minus strand of DWLS01002899.1, from coordinate 6,591 downwards.
ATATTTTTGATATGTTTATTGAAGTAAAAGTGTTGCTCTTTAAAAAAATATTTTTCTATGTACTTCCGGTTCTAGTCGACCGACCGGAAGTTGACGAGTATCTGTATAACTGTATATATATCCTATATAGATATATCGCAATATTGACAGTGAGAGGAACGACGTTACACAGATAGCGTTTAGTTCACTTTCTTTTATCTTTCTATACATTTATCTTATTTTCATACATCATATCTTTTATTGTTTTCCAGCTTATCTCAATGTATGATTATATCTGTTGATGTTAGATGTAAACTTTACTTTGACTGGTCGTAGATTTCCATTGCCGGAGACCGTCTAGGTAGGTACCACCGTAGCTCCTATTTCTACTAATAATGCAAACATTACTGTGTTCCGGTTTGATAGGTGCTGTATGCTAGTGAATTTACTGGGGTAACGAGACCTAAAACTTTATTCTATGTGCTATGTATACCATTTTAACCAGCGCTGTGTTATGGGCAAGCTTATCACTGACCGTCTGGTAAACGCATTCCTCGCCTCGTCGTCTAAATCTTTACTACTGTAAAACTAATATACACATGTAATCAACGTCCGTGGCCAAAGCAGTAAAACCAGTCATTCCACCAGCTATTGCTTCCAGATCGAGGAGACATTACTCCTTGCGGCTGTACGGACGATGCGCCATCAAATCTACCTTCACTAACGGTCCATTTCCTCAGCATCCATGTTTCTAAATCTAGATTGCGATGAACTTATCAAACATACACATACACAACGACTAGTAATTTATTTTAACGAAATTCCTCGGATTTATGAAGACCGGAAAAGTTTAACAAAAATCTTAATAGTATTGTATTTTGTAAATCTTATTTTATATATATTTACCTTATATATTTAAAAGATGAAATGATTATTTATTTTTATTTCTATTCATACAAAACTAGGTAGAAAAATACATATAAGACAGTAAAAATCAAAAGTTAGACATAAAGCCACAAAGCATTCTCTTCCATTCAACCTTTCAGTATGTTAAGAGAATTAAAAACAAATACATAAAGATGCAGCAAAAAAAAAAACTATATATAGATCTTAGTGATATAGATATACTTACTATAAGCAGTATATACTCGATTGAATGATAGTTCAGTAGTTATAATATAATAAGAACTTTTTAAGTATTTATCTCCAATGAAAGTAACGCATTCACCTGATAGTAAGTGACACGCTTGCCTATAACCTCACCCTAGTTAAGATAGTATTCACAGCATTGCGCTATCCTTAAGACGTATTAGATGTCTCGTTACCGCAGTAATTTCACTAGCATACACTTTCAAACTCAAAAAGACGTAGGAGCTGCGGCAGTTCTCATACGATAACAGAGATCTACTAACGAGAAGAGTTATTAATATATAAATCTCACCTTTTAGTTCCTTTAAGTTTGTATCTGTGTTGGAAGGACTTCTCGCTTCGGTCTTCTTTGCGTTGGGTACCACATTTTTCCACCGTTTCATATCTCTACTTAACTGTATACTTCTATTACCTTATCATAATTTCACTTCAGATATGAAACACTCACTGATATTTACTGTTCAGTATACTTCAGGTCCTCTGTCTTCAAGATATGAATATGTCCATTAGCCGTTGGAAATTGATGAAGAATAGAACTGAAGCCTTTTGTTCAGTTCGCAGGCATAGAGTTTTTAAGGTGTTACTATTCTTGTTGTACTATTAAAGTTGGATTGATAGTTCTTAATACTTTCCAAATTATACATTACTAACAGTTAGTTCAAAAAATGATTAGTGCGTTTGGATTATACAACGTGACGTACAAGACGTTCACCAGTGTAAGTGTAAGTGTTATGCTTGCCCTAACATTGCGCTTTGGATTATAAGATGTTAATTAGCGTTACCCCAGTAATTTCACTAGCATACAGCACCAACAGCAAAAAACAGTAATGTTTCCTCATTACTATATGACGGTAAGGAGCTGCGGTGGTAATTACTTAGGCAGTCTCTGACAACAGAGACTTACTACCAATAAATATTACAAAAGGTTACTTTTTATCTGAAATATTTTATATAAAGACTGCTTTATGAACTTAGGTATTAGGTAGGTATAGTTTTTGCAGGTTCGCCGGCTTTTTTTTATGTAGGTATAGGTTAATGCTTGACGACGATCCCACCTGGTGTTAAGTAAAGATGTGGTCTATGATGTTAAAACGCATTAACCTTGCAAATTTCTATTCACTCTTTTTTTGAAGACGTCCACATCGTAATTGTACGGGAACACTGACGCCGGCAAGTTGTTCCACTTCTTAGCTGTCCTAAATTTTGGGGGTGTTTGAGAGTTGGGGCGCTCACTATATATTAAGTGAATCTTGTATTTTGTCGCAGCATACTCTTTATGCTGGGGAGGGCAATTGCTTTCCCGGGATGTGCTCAGCAGCAGTGGATAGAAGCACCGGTGAGTTCCGTATGAGATCCCGAAAACTTACGCAATATACTGAGGATGACCACCGAAGGGGTTTGTTGGGTTTGTACTGAGTATAAATACCACATAACCCTGACTTCTCCCACCAGAAGCAGGATATCTTTTGAAGATTTTCCCAGCCCAAAAAAAGGTATTATATTTTTCTAAAGAAGCGACTAAAATAGTACAAAGAAAAGAGAAATAGCTTTCTGGTACGACAAACACAAGTTTTACATTAGACTCTGGTGGTAAGTCATCGTTGTCGAAGACCATCTAGGTACCACCGCAAATAAAAAACAGTACTGTATGAACATTACTATGCTCCAGTTTGAAATGTGCTGTAAGCTAGTATAATTACCGTGGTAACGAGACTTAACACTGCGTCTAAAGGAGACGAGCGCAATACCAACTTAACCAGTTTCTATTTATGGGCAAGCGTATCCCTTACCATCAGGCGAACGCAAAATTTACATCAAAAATAAAGTATCAAAACCTATTACACCTACTATTATTGATCGGTGTATTGTGAAGACTTTTTCTTTATAGTCGTAAACTTTTAACCGCGACTTTACTTGCGTCATATCAGATGTAGAGGTTTGATTAAACTAAAATATATAGTGTCTTCTTCATCATCAGACATGGACCTCTACATATAGTGAGCGAATTTTTTCTTATTCAATCAGGTGATGAGACGAGCAAGGTTCACCTGATGGTAAGTGATACGCTTGCCCATAACGTGGCAGTAATAGCAATAGCACCCTTCAAACCGGAATACAGTAATGTATACATATATATGACGGTAGAATGATCTGAGGTGGTACCGATTAAAGGGACCTACCAACAGTTGATTTAGGCTACGCTGGCCCAATGCTGGTCTCGAGAGCCAGAGCCTCAAGTAAAGTTAGCTTGGGTCCCTTACTTAACTAACTTCAGTTATTGGTTAACGACTTATTAATAATTAACAAATATTAACACATACGAAACATATGAAATAATATAATCATAGAGCTTTCAAAAAAAGCGCTTCATCACCATCGGCAAAGGAAAGCTTTTGAGAATGTACTGGAAGCCATTAGCTGTACGAAATACATTCAGGCGCAGTGAATAGCCTTATTTTTAACGACTCCTTTACAATTGGAGTGGCATTCAAACTATTTACTATAGATCCGATCGATTTTCTTTGAAGTATTCACAGTATATAGTATCAAAATATTTATACATAAACACATATATATCATATCTCAGTCATTAAGTTTGTATAGTGACATCCCATTCTGCACGGACGCACGCCAAAAAGAGATTAGCAGGATATATATAAAGTCTCTATTATTCGCATACTTACTTCCAGTACGCAATTAGGTTAAGTTACAGTTTACAAATATAAGTATCTATTAGATTATCTCTCCCCCTTTCTCTTCCCACTTATATCTCTGTCCTTCTCTTCTACTCTCCCTTCATCCTTTTTCCGTCCACTTTCTCCTTTCCCTTATAATTTAATTTATATAATTCAGCTTTCGGAGTCCGTATCTTCGAGCTCTGGGACTGATGAAGCCTTCGCATACATATATTAGTAGCAGAAGCAATATCAACCAAAAACTATGGATAAGTTAATTAAACTTATAATCTAAGTGTGGACAAGAGTGACCTTATCGCTATAAGCGATCTCTTCCTACCAACCCAGTAGGCCAGGAGATATATATAAAAAAATAATAGGTATATAAAGATACTCCAATCGCTGTACGGTATATGATATAATAAAGACCTCAAATTTAAATCCCTCAAAAGTAAATCTTTGCCCATCTAGGTACAATCGGTAATATGCAAACATTACTGTGTCCCAATTTTAATAGTGTTGTATACTAGTGAAATTACTGGGGTAATGAGACTTTATATATCATTCCTCAAAGCATTGAGCTTTATGTAGTATTATATATACCATTCTAACCATCCCATATTATAAGTAAGAGTATCACTTACCATTAGGTGAAGCTCTTACTAATCTCGTCAATGCACTAAACAAGTATAATAGTAAAATTATTGTAGTAACGAGACTTATTATTTCATGTTTCAAAGCTAGGAGCGGAATGGAGCTGTGTATACTATCTTAACTATGACATATTATAAGTAAGAGTATCACTTACCATCAGGAGAAGGTCTTACTAATCTCGTCGATGCACTAAACAAGTAAAATAGTAAAATTACTGTAGTAACGAGACCTTTACATTTCATGACTCAAATCTGGGAGCGGAATGGTGCTGTGTATACCATCTTAACTATGATATATAATAAGCAAGAGTATCACTTACCATCAGGTGAAGATCTTAAACATCACGTCCAATAAAAAAAAAAGTTAAATTACTGGAGTAACGAGACATAACATTTCAAATCTAAGCTACTAACACAATAGTGATGTATATACCATCTTAACCAGAGCTACGGTGTGCTAAATGACTTGTTCTTCTCGTTGAGGAATAAAAAAATATATAATGGAGAATGTGAGGAATATTTCAATTCACTACCAAATATGACAAGTAAATTGGACTGCCAGTAACAAACGGGATGTACCGCTCGCATGTTGTTATACATACAGTCCTTGCATACGTAAAAGTTCCTCTCACTGTCACAGCAGCGGAGATTTAGTACGTACTGTATTTATAAAAAAACCTTGAAAGGTTTATTCTAGATCTCTTTATAATGTTATAAAACAAGTGCAGTGTCTAATAATTTTTATTTACCTTATAATAAGTGATACGCTTCCATAACAATAGTTAATATGATATAGACAGCATTACATTATCACCTTGAGACATAAGTTGTTGTCTCGTTAGTAATAGTAATTACTTTAGTAATAGTAATAGTTTATCACACCCTTCAAACTGGAATACAGTAATTACATTACTGTTTAGCGGTAGAAATAGAAGCGGTAATACCTAGACGGTTGAAAGTAATAAAGACCTGTCACTAGTGAGAGTATGGTATTGAAACAGAATCCGATGTTGTAATGTGTGTTACTGTGTTCCGGTTTGGAGGGTGCTGTATTGGTAGTAAAATTACTGGGGTAACGAGACTTAAAAATGTCTCAAGGCGAATACAATGTGGTGCTGTTCATACCATTTTTATTAGCGCTACTTAGTTATGTCTCAATGCGATATGCAATGAATCTATGTATTCTATTTTAATTAGGGGTATTGTTTTATAAACAGGCATCACTTACTTTAAACTTAAAACTTGCTGATCTCATCACCACGTTGAATAAAAAGAAACTTGAAATATTGTAATAATATAAAATTAGTTTTGATCGTACAAATAATCTGAAAGGAAACGTTACTGCATTAATAATAGCAGCAAGAAGCAGGACTTTCCATCCTTTTTTCTTATAAATCAAAACTAAATCATTCAGCCAAAACGTAACGATGATATGATCAACGCATTTGAGATTACGATTGAGAAAATTAAAAATAAGAAAAAGCTCCCTGAGGGACACCGCTAAGGAAATGATCGATGAGTCCTTAACGAATAAAATAAAAGGTAATTTATCATGCCCGTGCTTATGGCACAAATCTTTTTCATCTTTCGCGCTGGGGGTTGTTTTTTTCACGATCGCGCTTTTTTTTTTACGGATCATTTGACAAATTGCCGTTTAATGCCTCTTAAGTTTACAGTGTGCGATTATTAAAAAAAAATTCAAATCCTTCATCATATATTTGGCTACTATCTAAAATTAATCTGTTGTACCTTTCTATGAATTGTGAGGAAATAAAAAGGTACGTATGTCCGGCTGATGATGATAATGCTCAGGGTGCAAAGGATTACAACCAACCACGGAACCCAAAACAACCACACCTGCTGGCGGTGAATCCTTCTCATCAACAAACGAGGTTCTACTTCCCACTAACCAGAACTGAGCCAGAATAAGACATAGCCCAAAACCCTCCATTATCGAAGATGCCTATATCCATCAATGGACGTCTATCGACTGATGAAGTATGAAGAAGATTTCAAAATGTAACAATTGAATGAGTAGGGTTGTAAAGGGTTCTGCATAATGTAACGAATTATAATAATTCATTATGATAAATTAATTATTTTATAGTAATGTCGTATAATGGAAGACATTACAA
>DWLS01002898.1:0-16926 GCA_018246255.1 Pachliopta kotzebuea | reverse complement strand
TTCCTCCGCCGGTTGGGGCGCCCGCCAGGCTCGCACACCGCGTACACTCGCAACACCCGTATCCAAGGGCGGTCCTCGCCGTCCACAGTCCGCGACACAGGCGACGGTGGTCAGAGGGCGGGCCCGCGCCCCCTCCGACGACCGCGTAGCGTTTTTCGTACTCAGAGTACAGAATCAGATTAAAGTAAAGTTTATATATATAAGTATCTATTGTATCATCTTCCCCTTTTTCTTCCTCCTTCCCTAAATCCTCTTCCCTCGTCTCCCTCCTCTCCCTTATACTATATAATTTATATAAATATACACTTTTAGCTCGCGGAGTCCGGATCCGCGAGCTCAGGGTCCAATGAAGCTTTCGAGGCCATAATAGCGGCCGAAAGCAAAAAATCTATCCAAAAAAAAAGAGTGATATACATATTTTGGCAAAGTTTTATATATATACTTACTTCAAAAACTACTAGATCATAAATATAAAATCTGTCCGCCGGAGAAGGGAAGTGTACTAATAATAAACAAGTGCACTTGCGATGTTCGCTCATACAGGAAAACATTCATGACTTCAAACAATGCGTAGAAGATAGAACGTCGAACCGTCTAATGGTTTTGCTTACGAAAATAGGTTTGAGTTATAGTATACAAAACTTATTTAAAAATTTCCACGTATGATTCCAGTGTTATAACATATTTATATTTGAGATCTGTAATAATTTTTTAGTACAACATTTTATTAATTTAAAACTTCTTTGATACAAAAAGGTGGGTTGAATGTCATTTCATGTACTTTAACAGTAAATATGTTCTACACATAATATATAATGAAGGGGACAGAGTAGAAAAATTTCATAACATTTTAGTAGACTTTTAATTGTTAATATAATTATTTTAATGACGTAGACTACTTTTGAGTTTGTTTTAAAATAAAACTCTCAGGATGTTATTTTATTATCAGAATTTAAAAAATTGCGACTTCCTTTGTTTTCAGAAATAATTTAAACGTCTGGTTAAAAGTTTATTTGGATTCCAAGTGTCTATCTAATTTCATGTAAATTTAAGTATTAATGAGGTCGCGGATGATAAAGCAGGTTCACCAAGGATATTCTGTTTAACCTACTCATGACGGCGACCGCTATTATTTATTATCTAGGTATTAGTTACTAGTTAAATATTACCTGGGTAGGGAAATATGGTAAAACCTTACCTACAATCAAACTTTTATCAAACCAGAAGCCTTCGCACAGGGTCTGCGCTAGTAGCTATAGTTTTTGATTTGCTTGCTCTTTATAATGTATTATAATAGATTTTGCTATGTTGACTTACAGATAAAACAAGATATTATGCTATGAATTTGCTATGAACATGAAACGTCAACAAAATGTGCACCCATTCACAAATAAAAGCACGTGTTGCCCCGGGTGTTGAATGAGGGAGCAGAAACATTAAACCTACATTTACAATGAAGCAAAGCCATTCTGCTGAACTAACTTTCCTTCAACAACACGTTCAGTATAAAACTCAATGTATAACAATGTCGCGGTGAAACTTTCATGAATTAGCTCTGCTTGAGAATTATAATGAACCGTTCAAGTCGCGTATTTTCATAGGTTTTAAATAACATTGTAATATTTCTGGCATTTTAGTGTTCATTAGAGAGTGATTGAAAGAGTTCATAGAGAGTGATTGAAAGAGAAGAAAGAAAATTGCGTAATTGATAGAAGTTTTAAATTTTATATATTAATATCAAATCACTAGCCTCTCAGGAGAATAAAACAGCAAGAAAATTAGGTGTATTGTTTTATTAATACAATGTGCAGCATTTAAAATATTTACAGTAGCATAATGATTGATCTGATTAACACTAAACATACCAAGATTTCATTATAATTCTACCATAAGCGGTTAAAAGACTGCTTAAAAAAACAGTATTTATCTTAATATAGAAAGAGACTCAATTGGGTAGTAAACAAAATATTTTTAGTACTAAAATAAATTCCTGGTCACTGGTTTTTTTTTATTTAGAAAGTTACATTTACTATATGCATTTTCAGCAAATTTTTTTTACAAATTAATGCTTTTTTTAAATATACATTTTGTTACATTTAATGCAAATTTTGTAACAAAATTTTTGCATTGTAACAATACTACCTTCTGGTTTGAAATAGGTGTCTAACTAAATTGCTGGGGTAACGAGACTTAACACCTTGTCTAAAGACGAGGATCAAAATGTGATTCTGTGTATACCATTTTAACCAGCGCCAAGTTGCTATGGGCAAGCGTATCACTTACCATCAGGTGAACATTTCGCATATTTTGTGGCAACGTCGAATAAACCTAAGAACCTAAACAAAGCAGCATTGTAGTAAAATAGTGTTGTCGTCTATCTAAAATATTACTAGCTACCGCTTTAGTCGTAAATACAGGTATATAATATTAATCACGAAGGATTATTTGTAATATTACTAAATAATTTATTAACTACCTATAAATTCTCTTTTTAAATAAATAATCATTCGCTGGTATTTTAATTAGCTTATTTACTCTTTTATAGTCATTTGATTAACTTAATCTCTGTCAAATAACCAAATTATTGAACACGAAATTTTAATAACTTGTATTTATATATACTTTAGTTTTGATTAAATTAAAATCGCTTCACGAGATGCGGAAAGCTAATTAAATTTGAATTGTATCCTAACAAAATCACTCACTCAACTAAACGCGATTATCTAGTCTAGGTAATAGAATATGCATGCGGCTAGCTTGTACTCGAAAGTGGCATCATATGTCAGTTAAACCAGACTATAGAATCTAGATGTCATACAGACAGAAAACGTTTTCAATCAAACAATTGATAAGATAAAATTATAAAGTTTAAACCACACCTGTTATCCTTTATTATGTTACATATGTTGAGTATACTTAATATTTGTGTATTATATCAAATATAATAATTCTGTAGCATATAACCATTTCCTCTAAAAAGGAACAATTTGAAATATTTTTTCAATTTAGGTAAGAGTTTGTTTTTGTCTAGTCCAGTTTATATTAATTATAAAATGACTTAGCTCTGTTTGATTTCTTTCGTTTTAATTTAAACAACGAAAAAAGTGATAAGTGCGCAAAAAAAAAGTGTTTTCATATAGTCGAGATTTATTAACGCAGGGCTGTTCGGTGAAATCGTCTGAAATATTGAACACGTCGGGAAAATTTATAGGGATAATATATTGGTAGGAAGTAAACTGTGCTTTGAATTTTTTTCTGGACTCTGTAAAGGAAGAAACTCGTTTTTGTTAGAATTTATTTTAACTCTTTAAATCCGAATGTATTATTAACAAGAATGCAGCAGTTATGTATTTAAAAAATAACCTTGTTTAAATATCATTGAAGCAGTCAACAAAACTTAATAAAACTTTAAAGGTTACGTATCAAATTAAATGGTATATTGTTATCAACCGTTTAATTTTTTAATGTTAAGTGCTAGTTACATTGAGTTAAATAACAGTCGAGGTTGAAGGAAAGGAAAGCTAGCAGACTACTGTCAGGCGGTGAAATAGGAGCTGCAATGGAACCTGGACAGCCTCCGGCTACCGACACCAACCACTAGTAAGTACAATAATATGTACGTAGTGATTAACTAAAGGTTTGAAAATGTCCAACCATCAAAACATCACTTTCTTGTGATTGACTCGTAGAATTAAACGTGAGACTTTCGAGGTACAGCCAATCTGGAAACTGTTAAAAAACTAACCCGCTGTAATATTCTGAATTCTGTTGCTTCATTACAATCTTTTCTGGTATGAATAAATCATTAAAGGATAGAAATTATTCAAATACACTATTACTAATTTATTTATTTTTTATTGTTTCTTAAATTGTCTGCAAACAGTCTACTACATTTCTCACTATTGATGAAATTGGGAAGAACTGTTGGAAAATTATATATTTCGGATATTGATTTGTAAACGTAAATATCAAGGTTAATGTTAGTGATGATAGAGTTATTAATCATCAAACACAAGCGGTAACCTATTATACATAGCGTTCGATGTAAATGACCGACACATTTGTGTTATCTCACTCTGCAAATTCACTTTACCCTGGGCTATAAAAATGATACATTGAGGCACTTAACGCCTCTAACGCCTCGAGGTTTAGAGGCGTAGGAACCGGGATCTGTAAGGAATGCGTGTCCCATAAACATAATCGTACTCATCAGCAGCGAAAATCATCGCCCGAACTATGTGAACTAAAGTTTTTCCTCAAAGAGATTTTGGTTATACACATAAAAGACATATCGATATCAATTGAATAGATAACGAAGAATGATATCCGTTACTATTATTCAGATGTTCAATATCATCTAACTTAATGAAACATAACTAGTCCATAGCAATGAGATGCTGGTAAGAATGTTTACCTTAATCGTGTTCATCGCCTTTCAATATTTTATAGAAAGGTACGTCTGTATACTGTAGTTCTTCCTCTTTTGCACTCTTTAAATTGTAAAATTGTAACATTTATATAATACTGCTTAACGGCAGAAATGAAGATTCCGGTAGTGCTTACTTGGGTAGAGTCCATTAAGAGATAGCTTATAATGTTAGGTTGTATATACTGCCAAATAAACTAAATAAATTTTAAGATAAAACGTTTATTGAAAGTTTATTTTTATTAACAATACATATCTGTATATATTTATCGATAAATTTCAAGCACTCTACGTATATATTAAATCTGGTTTGTTTCGTTGAAAATTATATAAATGTAATTGTAAATAATTTAATTTGCCCAATTAATTGCTACTTTTGACTATACATTGTAAAGATTTAGTTATACGACAAATAATTCATTAACGCCTATTTCATAATGCCCCATTTTGTTTCAGATGTATGTAATCTCAATTATTAGTATATATTCGTTAGCATTGCCGAACATATGGGGACCGATGAAAGGAATGTCGTTGTCTGTACTAGATGAGAGATTAAACCGCTGCTACAAAACGTTCAAGATGGAATATAGATCGTCTTGATGTATTATTAAATGTATAATGTACACAGAATCGAATTGTCGAAGTTGGTTTTATTTATATAGTCAATTTTAATCGCCAAATGTTTATAATTAAAGTCGGTTTTCAAATCCTTTACGCTTCGAGCGCCGCTTGGGGAATAAACTTAAGAAGTTTGTCTTTTTTTGTTATCTTACAATTATATAACAGAACAAAATATGATACGGTTAATAGGGCCTATATTTACTTAATTTTCTTGATAATATTATATTTTTATGTACATAATTACTGTATATTATGTTTATCTTTAGAACTTATTTTTAGCTTTGCTTGCTGGCTCATTTTATAGTGCACGGGCTATACGTCAAATGATTATCTCGAATTAGTCGTTTACTTTACTAATTAAATAGTTCCGTAGTTAATCAATGTATTCGTGACTTATTGAAACCTATTATTATAGTAGTAGAGATAAGTAAAGAATGAAAAAATATTTTATAATAAATGCAGTGTTAAGCTTTATTAAATTATTCTTAAGTATCATTTTTGCATATTTGCGTTCACGCAGTTACTTCAAAATTTATATATTTATTTGAAGTCAAATTAAAAATCTTCAAAGGACTCGTATATGGACGGGATCTAAAAAAACACATAAATCAAAAATTCATAGAGAAACACACCTATCACTGAAAAAGTAAATACTGACGCTGACTGTCCATCATCGAGTTAGATGGAGAAGTTAATGACTGCCGTTTGTTCATATCGTTAACTGGTATTCATGTAACTGGATTGAAAATGAATCTGAGTTTTGAATGTGAAGCTAAAACTAAATAAATAACTAAATTTGTTATACCTTAAATATTTTCTGGTAGATGGTTAATTGATTTTAAATGATTGCAAAATATTCTTTTATAATTATTTATTATGTCTTTGTCGTATGCTTAGCTGAAGACAATTTCGTACCACTTACAAGTTTCTAATGATTAAATCTTGGCCGGTTTGCATTTATTTTTTAAATCTTTTTGCAGAGTAAATACATAAGAAAAAGAAATAAAATTAGATGCAATCAAAATTAAATTTTTAAGTATTAATTGTCGCCATTCCACTCATATTTTAATGCAGAAAAGTTTTTTACTATCTAAAGTCAATAAGCATATGAAATCATTTACAAAGGCCATTTATAAAAATTATTACTAAGTAAAACAAATATTTAACGCCCTTATTCTCTCTCAATTTATAAAGCAACTGTGTATTGTATTAAATATATTTGTGATAACAAATAATAGTAAGGAGTCGGTTAGTGACATTGATAAATAGGCTTCCTTGTGAAAGGACAACGAATTCTATCACTACGTATTGCTTCAAGGCTGAAGTGTAACTAGTAAGCATTTGTACCTAAATTTTCCTCTTAATACTTCTTTTTAATAATCATAATGGCTATAAATACATAACAAAAATATATTTAAGTTTACCGAGTACAGAAATAATTGATATAATGGTATTTTAAACAGACATATTATTGTTTAAAGTAATTATAGACTTTCGCTGTATAATAAAGCGATGGAGCCGAATTTCATAACGTCTTTAAATAATTATATTTATGTAAGAGAATATATCTCCCCTGGCACAAGTTTCAAATAACATCCACTTAATTAAAGTTAATCTGGAATGGTGTAGCTCAAGACGACACGATTCCATTAGCCGGTTACATCGAACCGGCTCTATCTAGGACAAGTTATCGAATTTATTCGTATCTATTCACGGTTGTCTTGTAAAAATAATATTACAATTAATATAATATCCAGCATAATTAGTAACTACATTTCTAATAATATAAGTTAACACGTGAAAGCAACTTCTCGTAATTTTATTGACTATTTGACCTTTATGGCAATTTTGACACATATGAACACAGCAATTATTTTATTCTTACAAATTTAAAATATGGAGTTGACAACTAGACAAGCGATTAAAAATATTTATAACAGGAGCAGTTAAGGATTGTATTACATAAATATTATTTGATATAACTATCACAAAACAAAAATAACAATAAACTTTAGAATAGTTTGTGATATAATCATTTAGTATCTTTGGTTATGTTAAGTTTTTTTATTGTTTCGAAATGGGTATTTCTTAAAAAAAATCTTACATAAGAAGTTCTTCTCGGTTTTATATAAAACGAGGCGATATGAAGAGTTTTAGGCTACTATTTCATAGACTTACATAACAAGTAAAAGTAGTAAACCAGAAGATAATAAGGTACGAGGGTAGGAGCTAAACAGAAGATAATAGGTATTTCATCGTAGACCTTAAAGGCTATAAACTGGTCATTTCTTTAATGTATGTAGATAGATAGATATATCGAGTTCTCGACCTGCATATGATATTTTTATTTCACTTTTGCTGAGCTCTGCCACTATCGGCCGTCGAACAGAGAAATATTGTCATTTTGTTTTTATTTTTACCGCACCAGGGTTTTACGGAACGATTTACAGCATAGTTTCTAGTGAGCACGGAAAAGAGTTGGAACTTTTTCACCGACATCGGCACAATCCGACCTATATTACTTTTGTACTCCTCAACCTATGACAGGGTTGTATTTTCATGATTTAATGCGCTCAACATCTCAGTTCAGCTGTTTCTAACAAATATATCCCTTTTTTCTTAGCCACTATCCCATATGGTGATCAGTGTTCCTAATCTTTTTCCTCCTTCACTTCGCTCTATACTCGACATCTTTATCAGTAACTCGGCGTTCTGGCATATCTCTTGACACTACATTATTCCTCCACGTCTTGGATCTGCCTATGCGACATCGTCCGCCGAGAGAAAGCTGCAGTTCTATGATGCCAATGAAGTCAGATAGTCTTGTCTTTATATGACCATATCATCGCAGCCTTCTGTCCTGCTACTTGTCGACAAAGTTGCGCACTCTTAGGCTACCTAGCATGTACACCTTGCGGATTTTACCGGTTGCTTATAATAAATATATGTGTGTGGGATGAAAATAATACCTAAAACGTTCAATAGCATTATTGATTAAAAACTCTTATTAGTTCTTATAGTAAGAAGCCATTATACACTTATAAACACAATGTATACACATATAACGAAAAGTGCACCTCACCCTTCTTGCCTTGGTCGTTGCTGGTGACTGTCGAGGTAGTATCACCGCAGCTCCTGTTGCAGCTAACAAACATTATTCTTTATCCGCTTGAAAGGCATTGTAGCTAGTGAAATTACTGGTGTAACGATACTTAACAATTTAGATCTTAAGGCAACGAGCACATTGTGGTGTTGTGTATATCAATCATCTTAATCAGCATTACATTATCATAGAGGCAGGCGTATCTGGTGGTTGGCGGCGGAGCCAAACACCAGATCCAGCGCAGGGAGCCGGTAGAGCTTGCTCCGCTGGCTCCCATGGCCTTTCGGTAACGGACTCGGGGAGTCTGTTGCCCATACAACGAAAGGCCCAGAGAGGGGTGCGTCTTATGTTCCGGCGTGCCCTACCGGAGGAGGGATGGGGGAGATTCGTACTTCCACCGAGGTGGGACTGCTTTGGTAGCCGGGGCTGGCGGGGTCGCGGAAGTCTTTCTGTTCCCGTGACCCCGCCGTACAGCGACCAGGTGGACATCGTGGACGTTTTAGTCGGTGCGAGTCCGACATAATCTGTCTTTGCCCCCGCGAAGGCAGGTATGTGTAGGTATTTCCTCCACGTAAATCTAAAAAAAAAGACGTATCATTGCCATCTTGTGAAAGTCTCGTTTGTATCATCGCTTCGTGGAAAAAACTTAGTTTGGATTCCGGTATTTTTCTTTACGTTTTTGGAAATATATAAAATTTTATGTATTTTGTTATTTATTTATTTATCACTTCTGTAATTAATCATACACTGTGACGTTATGTAAAATGAGTAAGTACATGTTTGTTAAAATGTAGACACGGTATTCACATATATTTATTTTATTTGAGGCATGTTTATATATCTAGCAATTATTGCCTTTTCGAAAGTACTAAAATTGTATCTTGAAAAAGCATCAGAGCTTCGTACTTGCACTATTCAATACACCACCTACGAAGATCGGTAATAAAACCCTATTTAGATAATATTATGTGGTCAAAGATTCTTGTTTTTTATAATCTTGTACAGTTTGTTTGCTGTTCTCTTGGCATAAAACAGTCCGTGAATAATTTAGATTTTTATAACTTAATTAAGCATATTTTTGGCGTGTGATCTAATCTTCCCTACACAAGTTAGAATATTAACTTTACTAATTGCTTATACTCACGTAAAAGGAAAATAACCCATCGTACATAATTACATTTTCGCATGCTTTATATTCACCCTGAAGGGTAGCTTCGTATGTAATCACATGTTTTACATCATTGTTTAAAATTCTTATGGCTTTTTCTAACATATGTTAGTACATTTTAATGCAAACTTAGATGATCATTTGGTTTAAAATTAAGCTTAAGCAGAACATCTAAATAGGACGCTTACACTAGATTTACTTAACTATATCTATTTCAACCAAAACCAAATATATTTGATATGAATGTATGTAAAAGAATAAAAAGTTCACAAAATTATTTTTTAGTTAAAGCTCCGAAAGTCATCATATCATTACAGAAAGAAAATATTTTATGCAGAAAAAATTTTAATTAGACTTGCAGGACCAGTCAATTTGACGGGTCTGGTGAATCTTGGTGTTAAATTTCGCTTTTTATCCTATGTATAATTTTACTAGTCAGTAAAGTTGAGACATTACTATTTAGTGATAGAAATACGCGTCAATTACCGAGGAACAATTTTATTACATATGTTATTTAATGTAAATCTACTAAAAATGTCTTTTTTTCTTATCATACAAAAGCTCCAAACATAATCATTTCTCTTTAGCATCTTCGTGCGGCTATTGTATTATAGTAAACCATATTTATGTTAACCTACATTACAATATAATTGATTAGTATAGCATTGATATCACGTAACTTCTCTTTGAAGTTAAAAAAACTTGAAAAAAATAATTAACATTTTTTTCCAATTGCGCACACTTACTAGTAACAATTACTGAATGTACTTCGCAACTGTAATTGATTATATAAAAAAAAATAGTTTTGTAAAATATTTAAAAGAATTGTATTGTTTTCATAGAAAATGTTAAATATTGAATTGTTCTAAACAAAAATATTGAAACTCTGAACGCAATGAGTGCTCCAATTAGTGGTGAATCCTCATTAGAGTGCGGGTAGAGGAAGCTTTGAAATTGTAAACTACGTGATCGAGATTAATTTCATTAGTTCAAGTTCTGTATTTTTTTTGTTCTGAAAATTTTCTTTTTATTTCCTGAAAATAAAACGTATTTTTCTTGCAGTATATAGATTACATATTTTTTTTATTAATTCTGCTTTTTCCTGATATTATTGCTCAGGGGTTTTTAAACTTATATTTACATCATTTAATACTTATGCTATCATATCATCTACTATAATAAGCTTGTACATACACTTATGTGTACATAGTCATATTTAAATTTTCTTATTTCTATTGTTTACTATAGTACATACCTTTTGACAATACATTATAAACTTATTTCTAATTTACATTTTATTAACTCGTTTAAACCATCGGTATGTATTTGTAGGTCTGTTTCCTGTTCAAATTCATACCGTAACATTCCATGAATAGGACACTCCGTTAGTAAATGAGGAACCGTTTCCTCCGCAGCGTCATCACATATACACGATGGGTTCTCCCTACACTTGAAACGGTTCAAGTATTGGCAGAATCCACCGTGGCCTGTGAATATCTGAGTTAGCTACCCAGTGGAACGAATCTTTTTTATTAAGTTATACTCTTCTGCTGAGTTCGGGAAAAATAGCTTTGTGATGGATGCGGTTGTGCCTTCGTTGTATCGGGCACGCCATCTCGTAACTGAAGGCTCTCGAAGCAAACGCTTAACATACGATACCGGGCATTGGTCGTAATCTGGCTTCATTCTGCTGTTAAGAGCAGCCAGCTTCGCCAGTTGATCCGCACGCTCGTTGCCAGGAATGCCAGCGTAAGCCTTGACCCAGAACAAGGACACCTCCTTGTTCTGTGAAAAGTCTCTCCACAAATTCTCCCTTGCCTCTACCGCAAGAGGATGGAGTGATCCCTGATTTGTGACAGGATCGAACGCGGCTCTGGAGTCACTGTACAAACCGTAGCTCCGTTCAACACTCTTTAGCACCATTCTGGTTGCCTCACATATGGTCAGGAGTTCCGCTTGGTAGACTGTGCAGTACGCGGACAGACACAGCTTCCGGTTTTGGACCTCGCTCTCGTCTTTCCATATAAATAGAGAGTCTTCTACCTTACCCCCAAGCTTGCTGCCGTCGGTGTATATTTTCACCGCCTGCATATTGTGCTCATCCACAGAGTTTTGGTCCATCAAACTTGTATACTAAAGGTCTATACGCAAAGCGGGGTGAGGCATCTCTGCAAATCTTGTCATCCGCTCCACCCGTTCAATGCCCAGTTGTGCCTGCGACAATCCTCTCCGAGCCTCATACAAGTTGAGTATCTCCTGAATTCTAAGGTCCAAAGGTAGTATCCCAGACAACAACAAGGCCGAGTGCAGAGAGACTGTGCGGTAGGCTTCACAGAGTTCCAGCGAAAATCCCCATTGCACGGTGTTAAGCTGCTTCTGAATGCCTAGTTTCTTAACTGCAGGTGCCCATACCGCAGCCGTGTATAGCACACTATATATTACATTACAACAACATTTAAAGTTTAAATAGACTATAAATTGCCAGAGATTTCTATCAGTAAATACCTTTATATATCTATTTGACAGCGGGTAACTTTGTTGATGGTTGAAAACCATCATTAAAATACCTGAAACTATCATTTACAACTAAAAAGTCTATTTCTGTCACCTAGTGACAGGGTATTGGGATGGAATTTTAAAAGGCTCCAGCAAATAATTCTTATAAGAAGTGACATTTTAGTCCTTATATACATAAATAATGAATTTGGAAGAAAAATTTAAAAGCGAAATGCTGAATAATTGAACCCTAATTAGCATCCGATTGTTAGGCGTTTCTATACAAAAGGAACTCCTTTTTAATCTAGTCTAGAATCACCAGAATAGTATTCTGTTCCCTTGGAGAAGTCACGACTATGTGGAAATATTTATACACTAAAAACCTGAGAACCAAAGCTAAGTGGCATCTCTGAACACTACTGCGACTTCATTAACTCTGTGCTATCATTGTGTAAATATAATATAAACAAAATCACTGGTATATGTAATAAACACATAAAATATTTACTGTATATTTTGTATACAATTATTGTATTTTAATACAATTATTGTTTTTATATGACGAAATGATAGACGAGCATAATGATCATTTGATGATAATGGTACACCTGCTCAAGAGAATGAGGTGCTAGTTAAGATGGTTAGATACCACGACGTTTAGATAGCAAAATGGTCATTTTTGATAGAAGATGAAGTGTAGTTTTTACCATTGTTTAAACTAAACTATCAACATTTGCAAAATATTAATAAAAGTTAGATTTTCATGGTCCACTAATATGTCTACAATTCTTTATCTAGGCAGTTAGTATGTGTGGTAAAATATTTCATGAAACCTCCATAGTATGGTATATACTGGGACACATTGCTCTTGTTATATATGCAGAAGACGTACGTGTAAGTTTCCTTCATTTGCATGACGTTAATCATTATTAAAATTATTCCGACACTAGTGAAGATAGTCAGAGAGAACTACCCTGTCTCCTTCGCCCGAATATGTTCATCATTAAGCATACAAATAATTTTAAAGAAAACCATATTGATTAATGTAAAAGCCTATTTCTATTTAGTTTGTGTACTCTGATTACTTTCTCTGTTTAGAAAGTGTATTTATCTTTCTTTACTAACGTAATTCGTTATAATTTTTTTAATGTGTTATCTCTTAAAACACTATTTAGAGATTTTCGTGGTTTCTCTCGTAAAAGTACTACCTGAATTAAAGTAATTTACATTTTGAGTTCACTTAACATATTCCGTCAATGTCCATTTGATATTCGCGTAATGGCAATGTGGTCCGTTCTTTATAAATTTATTCAATTTTGATTATTTTGTTTGATACTGCCGTTTTATTCAGTCTATGTGATACAGTTTTTATGTCTGTGTAGTGTATGTCAGCTAATCAATACGTATGAAGACTTCTTTAAAAGTATTTTATTAATTACTCCTATAGTCACACTTGACCTCAATTTCATATGACATAAAGTGATTACAAGGATGTAGTGGATAAATGTTGATGACTGGATCCCAGCACTACCATTATTTCAGCAGATTTATAAAAGAAAGTCAGTTAGCCTAATGTATTAATGAAATCTTTATTACTAATCAATAATAAAATTTTTGATACCTTGAGATAGTAATTTTTCAAACCATTAAAAATGTAATTTTCAAGTACTTTCTGATACCATAATCAGACAGCATCCAAACGTTTGGTATTTATAATGAGGGGCTAAGGATACTTCCTGTAGTGTCTTTTCAAATAACTTTCACGTGCTTATGATGCCTTAGACAGACACACTAATAGATAGGTATGTGTAATCAACTTCTTTTGTCGGTTAAAATACGTTTTAGATGTTTAACTAAATTAAAAAAAGCCTTCGGAGCTTTTCTTTCATTATGATAAACGTAAAGTAACGATATTTCTGAGGAGATTTCATGTCATTACGTAGGCAGGGTTTCGTTGCCTCAAGTCTATTCAGAATTTCTTGATAGTGGCGTCGGTAAAAAGCAATTTTTTATACCTATCAGTGAATAGGTTTCTTAACTTTTTTTTCAAAGCAATCACACTTTTCTGCAATGCCGGGCGCGTGGCTAAGTGTCAAGCACTTAGCATTACTGTAGGTAGTATTTTCCAGTGAATTAATTCTTTTAACTTTATTATATAATCTAGATTGTCTGTTTACAATCCATAATGTTTCCTACACTAGCCTCAAATTCTGATAAACAATAGAATTATGTTCTCGTTTAATTATGAAGTGAGTACTATATAAACAAGCATAAGAAATAAGTCTTTCAATTATCTTCATAAAAAAATTATTATATTACTAAGAATTTTATAGTTACACTAAAATAATGTCACTTTTTTTTTAACGCGGGGGAATCCTTTTAAAATAATGGCACTAAAATAATACATTTAATATACTAAAATAATAAATGGAAGAGGGCCTTTCGTTATTTAGATAGACACAAATTTTATCTCTTGTTCCTATGTATACGTTGTTATTTAAGGTTTCTTATAAGATTTATTTTGTATTAGAAATGTAAATTTCACATAAGTTATATTTCCTTGGAAATGAGTTGAATTTTATAAAAATATAATATTGATGTTTATTGCAAATTTAATTGAAGAATAAGCTATATTTATAAACGCATTGCATTTTTCTGTTTAGACATATTTTTACATTTGAGAGTCTGGAAATATAACAGGAGCAGGTGTGCTTTATTATTATTATTAACTAAATATTACTTAATATTATACAAATGTTTGGTACGTGTTTTAACATTATTTGTACCCTTTAAGCAAAATTTAGTGACGTGTGCTTTAAAACTTTTCTATGTATTCCGTAGACCCTTTTCGTGAGCAAAATTCTAATACTTCAAAATCGTTTAAAGCTTTTGAGCTGGCCGCTTCATTTCGTTTCACAAATAGACCATTAGGTACAATCCCTTTGCTATTTCAAATGGACGAAGGGTTAATTTACAAGCTTAAAATTTAAATCTATGACAAACTTCCTTAATGGCCGCCTCAGGGTTAAATGTGTTATTAAACTGTATTATTATGAAACGACCTTGTATAATACACTCGTAGATCATTATTACACAAGTACAAAAAGGCGTTCTTAATCATGACCCAATTTTATTTTTGTTTCTAATTATTTTTTTAAATAAGTTACTCCGTGTTAACTTGAGTAAAACATTTACGTTATGATTGCGATAACGAATTTTTGACTATAAATAAATTGAAATACATAACACAAAGTTTCAATGGAAATTAACAGCTACAAAATCAATGTTTGCATTTTTCCACTTCTGGTACCTTCATTACTTCTAACCTTTAGCAAGTATACCGGGATAAATATTCGTTTTGTCCACTTCTTACTACTTACTCTCTTGTTCTTCACTTCTCTTGTTAAAGCAGTTTCTAAGTCAAGTAATAAGTAAAGTTTTGATGCGACTTCCAAAAATAAATGTATAAATATTACTGCTGTCTAAAGTTAGAAGTGATCATACATTAAAAGATGCATATGACAACCTGCCATAGTAACGTCGTTGTGTTCTCGTTGTCAGCATATGCCAGAGTATTCTAGAAAAGCTTGCTTAATCATCTGTGGAGTTCGACACTTAACACTATGTGGAATTTAAGTCAAATATTAACTCATTAATTGTCATCTTTTCAGATTATGTCCACAGCTGAATTTAGGCCTCCTTAATAAAATTTCAGCACGACTGGTACGATGGCATCTACTTCTAATGTTTCTTGGTGATCTTCACGAGGTCGTCGGTCTACTTAACAGGCCGAGCGTATGTAAACTATTATCTAATCATGGATTTATATACCCTCAATTACAAATAGACGGAACAATCAACATTAAGTCCAAACAATGTTTTCCGCAGTTAAATTTGAAAACTAGTACACATTATTTTTCTAACTGTACCATCATTTTCATTTAGCTATTCAAGTTAACCAACATATACACGCAAACAAAAGGTAAAATTCCGTACCCAACTCACTAATTATGTTTCCGCATCCTTTATTTAACTGTGGAAGGGTTGTTTTACCTACGATTTAAATAGCTAGAAGTTTTTGTTCAGCCTCTGATAAAGTATTAGATGTTAAGAATTATTATGACTTTTTTTTGTGTTACTTCCTTTAAAATTATTTTTGTTCATTTGTAATATTGAAGACATGTTACTTGTGATAACGTTGCAGACAGTATACACACTGTATTTTAGGAATGATTTATTAAATTGAATTATTTTTGCATCGGACGAAATCTTCAAAAGATTTGCTGCTTCTGGAGGAAAGTCAGCGTTATGTGGGATTTCCACTCACTAAAATCTCTTCGATGGTATTTTTTAATACATTAAAAATGAAACACATTCAAAAGAATAAGCTATAGTAACCCGCCATTGTATATTATTGAAAATTGGGAAGTAGTGGGATTACCGTCTTGTTAAGAGTATCTCGAAGATAGCAATTTCTATGTTGAATGGCTGCAGTGCCCAATTTTTGTACCACTAAGCTGGCTAACAAGCATACGGACTGCCTGATGGTTAACAGGTACTGCAACTAGAGGTCTGTAGAACCAGAAGCGTCATTGGCGCCTTGTCGATCTCGAAAGGACCTTAACACGTCCTTTTCGAAAGATTCCATTCTGTAGTTCCTAGGAACACGAAGCTCCCAGAAAACTTCATCAGGAAACCATTACTTGATGGTTCTTGGAAGAAAATTTCTCAGAATCTGAACCGTACGTGTCCACTACGATCTAGAGTATACAGATGATTATTTCCGTCAAATGTTTATTGCTGGAAATTTAGAGGAGATAGTTAAATAACAAAGGCATTGCAAAATGTGTTGAACTTAATATATCGTTTTTAATCATAATAATACCTCGTTATTATATGCGTTTCATCACTGCCATCTGAATTCATATCAGCTTGCACTTGTCATTGATGTATGGTCTGGAAATGTTATATCTTTTAACACTTTTTTTTTTTTTTTTTAACGGGGGGCAATCCTTTTACGGACGTTCCGCCGGTCCCCTGGGTGGGCCCGGGGGGGTGTGTGGGCCACGGCCTGGGCGGCCCCAACCCCCTAACCCAAGGGAGTTAAACACA